>CAJVCO010000135.1:0-46931 GCA_910595825.1 Philhelius pedissequus
AATTCATTCGAATTCGTTCAAAGAACAACGAAATTAACGTGGAATTTCATCAAATAACAACAAAGTAGACATTTTTCGCTGTTCCGTGCTTTGATAACATTTTTTTCTTTCTGTCAGCTCATAATATCTTAATTCATTCGAAATCGGTCAAAGAACAACGAAATTAACATGAAACTTCATCAAATAACAACAAAGTAGACATTTTTCGCTGTTCCGTGCTTTGATAACATTTTTTTCTTTCTGTCAGCTCATAATATCTTAATTCATTCGAAATCGGTCAAAGAACAACGAAATTAACATGAAACTTCATCAAATAACAACAAAGTACACATTTTTCGCTGTTCCGTGCTTTGATAACCTTTTTTTCTTTCCGTCAGCTCATAATATCTTAATTCATTCGAAATCGGTCAAAGAACAACGAAATTTACATGGAACTTCATGAAATAACAACAAAGTAGACATTTTTCGCTGTTCCGTGTTTCGATAACCGTTTTTCTTTCTGTGTCAGCTTCAAAATATCTTAATTCATTCGAAATCGGTCAAAGAACAACGAAATTAACATGAAACTTCATCAAATAACAACAAAGTAGACATCTTTCGCTGTTCCGTGCTTTGATAACCTTTTTTTCTTTTTGTCAGCTCATAATATCTTAATTCATTCGAAATCGGTCAAAGAACAACGAAATTTACATGGAACTTCATGAAATAACAACAAAGTAGACATTTTTCGCTGTTCCGTGTTTTGATAACCGTTTTTCTTTCTGTGTCAGCTTCAAAATATCTTAATTCATTCGAATTCGTTCAAAGAACAACGAAATTAACGTGGAATTTCATCAAATAACAACAAAGTAGACATTTTTCGCTGTTCCGTGCTTTGATAACCTTTTTTTTTTCTGTCAGCTCATAATATCTTAATTCATTCGAAATCGGTCAAAGAACAACGAAATTTACATGGAACTTCATCAAATAACAACAAAGTACACATTTTTCGCTGTTCCGTGCTCTGATAACCTTTTTTTCTTTCTGTCAGCTCATAATATCTTAATTCATTCGAAATCGGTCAAAGAACAACGAAATTTACATGGAACTTCATCAAACAACAACAAAGTACACATTTTTCGCTGTTCCGTGTTTTGATAACCGTTTTTCTTTCTGTGTCAGCTTCAAAATATCTTAATTCATTCGAATTCGTTCAAAGAACAACGAAATTTACATGGAACTTCATCAAATAACAACAAAGTAGACATTTTTCGCTGTTCCGTGCTTTGATAACCTTTTTTTCTTTCTGTCAGCTCATAATATCTTAATTCATTCGAAATCGTTCAAAGAACAACGAAATTAACATGGAATTTCATCAAATAACAACAAAGTAGACATTTTTCGCTGTTCCGTCTTTTGATAACCTTTTTTCTTTCTGTGTCAGCTTCAAAATATCTTAATTCATTCGAATTCGTTCAAAGAACAACGAAATTAACGTGGAATTTCATCAAATAACAACAAAGTAGACATTTTTCGCTGTTCCGTGTTTTGATAACCTTTTTTCTTTCTGTCAGCTCATAATATCTTAATTCATTCGAAATCGTTCAAAGAACAACGAAATTTACATGGAACTTCATCAAACAACAACAAAGTACACATTTTTCGCTGTTCCGTGCTTTGATAACCTTTTTTTCTTTCTGTCAGCTCATAATATCTTAATTCATTCGAAATCGGTCAAAGAACAACGAAATTAACATGAAACTTCATCAAATAACAACAAAGTAGACATTTTTCGCTGTTCCGTGCTTTGATAACCTTTTTTTCTTTCTGTCAGCTCATAATATCTTAATTCATTCGAAATCGGTCAAAGAACAACGAAATTTACATGGAACTTCATGAAATAACAACAAAGTAGACATTTTTCGCTGTTCCGTGCTTTGATAACCTTTTTTCTTTCTGTGTCAGCTTCAAAATATCTTACTTCATTCGAATTCGTTCAAAGAACAACGAAATTAACGTGGAATTTCATCAAATAACAACAAAGTAGACATTTTTCGCTGTTCCGTGCTTTGATAACCTTTTTTTCTTTCTGTCAGCTCATAATATCTTAATTCATTCGAAATCGGTCAAAAAACAACGAAATTTACATGGAACTTCATGAAATAACAACAAAGTAGACATTTTTCGCTGTTCCGTGCTTTGATAACCTTTTTTCCTTTCTGTCAGCTCATAATATCTTAATTCATTCGAAATCGGTCAAAGAACAACGAAATTAACATGAAACTTCATCAAATAACAACAAAGTAGACATTTTTCGCTGTTCCGTGCTTTGATAACCTTTTTTGCTTTCTGTCAGCTCATAATATCTTAATTCATTCGAAATCGGTCAAAGAACAACGAAATTAACATGAAACTTCATCAAATAACAACAAAGTAGACATTTTTCGCTGTTCCGTGCTTTGATAACCTTTTTTTCTTTCTGTCAGCTCATAATATCTTAATTCATTCGAAATCGGTCAAAGAACAACGAACTTTACATGGAACTTCATGAAATAACAACAAAGTAGACATTTTTCGCTGTTCCGTGTTTCGATAACAGTTTTTCTTTCTGTGTCAGCTTCAAAATATCTTAATTCATTCGAATTCGTTGAAAGAACAACGAAATTAACGTGGAATTTCATCAAATAACAACAAAGTAGACATTTTTCGCTGTTCCGTGCTTTGATAACCTTTTTTTCTTTCTGTCAGCTCATAATATCTTAATTCATTCGAAATCGGTCAAAGAACAACGAAATTTACATGGAACTTCATCAAATAACAACAAAGTAGACATTTTTCGCTGTTCCGTGCTTTGATAACCTTTTTTCCTTTCTGTCAGCTCATAATATCTTAATTCATTCGAATTCGTTGAAAGAACAACGAAATTAACGTGGAATTTCATCAAATAACAACAAAGTAGACATTTTTCGCTGTTCCGTGCTTTGATAACCTTTTTTCCTTTCTGTCAGCTCATAATATCTTAATTCATTCGAAATCGGTCAAAGAACAACGAAATTAACATGAAACTTCATCAAATAACAACAAAGTAGACATTTTTCGCTGTTCCGTGCTTTGATAACCTTTTTTTCTTTCTGTCAGCTCATAATATCTTAATTCATTCGAAATCGGTCAAAGAACAACGAAATTAACATGAAACTTCATCAAATAACAACAAAGTAGACATTTTTCGCTGTTCCGTGCTTTGATAATCTTTTTTTCTTTCTGTCAGCTCATAATATCTTAATTCATTCGAAATCGGTCAAAGAACAACGAAATTAACATGAAACTTCATCAAATAACAACAAAGTAGACATTTTTCGCTGTTCCGTGCTTTGATAACCTTTTTTTCTTTCTGTCAGCTCATAATATCTTAATTCATTCGAAATCGGTCAAAGAACAACGAAATTTACATGGAACTTCATGAAATAACAACAAAGTAGACATTTTTCGCTGTTCCGTGTTTCGATAACCGTTTTTCTTTCTGTGTCAGCTTCAAAATATCTTAATTCATTCGAATTCGTTGAAAGAACAACGAAATTAACGTGGAATTTCATCAAATAACAACAAAGTAGACATTTTTCGCTGTTCCGTGCTTTGATAACCTTTTTTCCTTTCTGTCAGCTCATAATATCTTAATTCATTCGAAATCGGTCAAAGAACAACGAAATTAACATGAAACTTCATCAAATAACAACAAAGTAGACATTTTTCGCTGTTCCGTGCTTTGATAACCTTTTTTTCTTTCTGTCAGCTCATAATATCTTAATTCATTCGAAATCGGTCAAAGAACAACGAAATTAACATGAAACTTCATCAAATAACAACAAAGTAGACATTTTTCGCTGTTCCGTGCTTTGATAACCTTTTTTTCTTTCTGTCAGCTCATAATATCTTAATTCATTCGAAATCGGTCAAAGAACAACGAAATTTACATGGAACTTCATGAAATAACAACAAAGTAGACATTTTTCGCTGTTCCGTGTTTCGATAACCGTTTTTCTTTCTGTGTCAGCTTCAAAATATCTTAATTCATTCGAATTCGTTGAAAGAACAACGAAATTAACGTGGAATTTCATCAAATAACAACAAAGTAGACATTTTTCGCTGTTCCGTGCTTTGATAACCTTTTTTCCTTTCTGTCAGCTCATAATATCTTAATTCATTCGAAATCGGTCAAAGAACAACGAAATTAACATGAAACTTCATCAAATAACAACAAAGTAGACATTTTTCGCTGTTCCGTGATCTTAATTCATTCGAAATCGGTCAAAGAACAACGAAATTTACATGGAACTTCATGAAATAACAACAAAGTAGACATTTTTCGCTGTTCCGTGTTTCGATAACCGTTTTTCTTTCTGTGTCAGCTTCAAAATATCTTAATTCATTCGAATTCGTTGAAAGAACAACGAAATTAACGTGGAATTTCATAAAATAACAACAAAGTAGACATTTTTCGCTGTTCCGTGCTTTGATAACCTTTTTTCCTTTCTGTCAGCTCATAATATCTTAATTCATTCGAAATCGGTCAAAGAACAACGAAATTAACATGAAACTTCATCAAATAACAACAAAGTAGACATTTTTCGCTGTTCCGTGCTTTGATAACCTTTTTTTCTTTCTGTCAGCTCATAATATCTTAATTCATTCGAAATCGGTCAAAGAACAACGAAATTAACATGAAACTTCATCAAATAACAACAAAGTAGACATTTTTCGCTGTTCCGTGCTTTGATAACCTTTTTTTCTTTCTGTCAGCTCATAATATCTTAATTCATTCGAAATCGGTCAAAAAACAACGAAATTTACATGGAACTTCATGAAATAACAACAAAGTAGACATTTTTCGCTGTTCCGTGTTTCGATAACCGTTTTTCTTTCTGTGTCAGCTTCAAAATATCTTAATTCATTCGAATTCGTTGAAAGAACAACGAAATTAACGTGGAATTTCATCAAATAACAACAAAGTAGACATTTTTCGCTGTTCCGTGCTTTGATAACCTTTTTTCCTTTCTGTCAGCTCATAATATCTTAATTCATTCGAAATCGGTCAAAGAACAACGAAATTAACATGAAACTTCATCAAATAACAACAAAGTAGACATTTTTCGCTGTTCCGTGCTTTGATAACCTTTTTTTCTTTCTGTCAGCTCATAATATCTTAATTCATTCGAAATCGGTCAAAGAACAACGAAATTAACATGAAACTTCATCAAATAACAACAAAGTAGACATTTTTCGCTGTTCCGTGCTTTGATAACCTTTTTTTCTTTCTGTCAGCTCATAATATCTTAATTCATTCGAAATCGGTCAAAGAACAACGAAATTTACATGGAACTTCATGAAATAACAACAAAGTAGACATTTTTCGCTGTTCCGTGTTTCGATAACCGTTTTTCTTTCTGTGTCAGCTTCAAAATATCTTAATTCATTCGAATTCGTTGAAAGAACAACGAAATTAACGTGGAATTTCATCAAATAACAACAAAGTAGACATTTTTCGCTGTTCCGTGTTTCGATAACCGTTTTTCTTTCTGTGTCAGCTTCAAAATATCTTAATTCATTCGAATTCGTTGAAAGAACAACGAAATTAACGTGGAATTTCATCAAATAACAACAAAGTAGACATTTTTCGCTGTTCCGTGCTTTGATAACCTTTTTTTCTTTCTGTCAGCTCATAATATCTTAATTCATTCGAAATCGGTCAAAGAACAACGAAATTAACATGAAACTTTTTTCTTTCTGTGTCAGCTTCAAAATATCTTACTTCATTCGAATTCGTTCAAAGAACAACGAAATTAACGTGGAATTTCATCAAATAACAACAAAGTAGACATTTTTCGCTGTTCCGTGCTTTGATAACCTTTTTTTCTTTCTGTCAGCTCATAATATCTTAATTCATTCGAAATCGGTCAAAAAACAACGAAATTTACATGGAACTTCATGAAATAACAACAAAGTAGACATTTTTCGCTGTTCCGTGCTTTGATAACCTTTTTTCCTTTCTGTCAGCTCATAATATCTTAATTCATTCGAAATCGGTCAAAGAACAACGAAATTAACATGAAACTTCATCAAATAACAACAAAGTAGACATTTTTCGCTGTTCCGTGCTTTGATAACCTTTTTTGCTTTCTGTCAGCTCATAATATCTTAATTCATTCGAAATCGGTCAAAGAACAACGAAATTAACATGAAACTTCATCAAATAACAACAAAGTAGACATTTTTCGCTGTTCCGTGCTTTGATAACCTTTTTTTCTTTCTGTCAGCTCATAATATCTTAATTCATTCGAAATCGGTCAAAGAACAACGAACTTTACATGGAACTTCATGAAATAACAACAAAGTAGACATTTTTCGCTGTTCCGTGTTTCGATAACAGTTTTTCTTTCTGTGTCAGCTTCAAAATATCTTAATTCATTCGAATTCGTTGAAAGAACAACGAAATTAACGTGGAATTTCATCAAATAACAACAAAGTAGACATTTTTCGCTGTTCCGTGCTTTGATAACCTTTTTTTCTTTCTGTCAGCTCATAATATCTTAATTCATTCGAAATCGGTCAAAGAACAACGAAATTTACATGGAACTTCATCAAATAACAACAAAGTAGACATTTTTCGCTGTTCCGTGCTTTGATAACCTTTTTTCCTTTCTGTCAGCTCATAATATCTTAATTCATTCGAATTCGTTGAAAGAACAACGAAATTAACGTGGAATTTCATCAAATAACAACAAAGTAGACATTTTTCGCTGTTCCGTGCTTTGATAACCTTTTTTCCTTTCTGTCAGCTCATAATATCTTAATTCATTCGAAATCGGTCAAAGAACAACGAAATTAACATGAAACTTCATCAAATAACAACAAAGTAGACATTTTTCGCTGTTCCGTGCTTTGATAACCTTTTTTTCTTTCTGTCAGCTCATAATATCTTAATTCATTCGAAATCGGTCAAAGAACAACGAAATTAACATGAAACTTCATCAAATAACAACAAAGTAGACATTTTTCGCTGTTCCGTGCTTTGATAATCTTTTTTTCTTTCTGTCAGCTCATAATATCTTAATTCATTCGAAATCGGTCAAAGAACAACGAAATTAACATGAAACTTCATCAAATAACAACAAAGTAGACATTTTTCGCTGTTCCGTGCTTTGATAACCTTTTTTTCTTTCTGTCAGCTCATAATATCTTAATTCATTCGAAATCGGTCAAAGAACAACGAAATTTACATGGAACTTCATGAAATAACAACAAAGTAGACATTTTTCGCTGTTCCGTGTTTCGATAACCGTTTTTCTTTCTGTGTCAGCTTCAAAATATCTTAATTCATTCGAATTCGTTGAAAGAACAACGAAATTAACGTGGAATTTCATCAAATAACAACAAAGTAGACATTTTTCGCTGTTCCGTGCTTTGATAACCTTTTTTCCTTTCTGTCAGCTCATAATATCTTAATTCATTCGAAATCGGTCAAAGAACAACGAAATTAACATGAAACTTCATCAAATAACAACAAAGTAGACATTTTTCGCTGTTCCGTGCTTTGATAACCTTTTTTTCTTTCTGTCAGCTCATAATATCTTAATTCATTCGAAATCGGTCAAAGAACAACGAAATTAACATGAAACTTCATCAAATAACAACAAAGTAGACATTTTTCGCTGTTCCGTGCTTTGATAACCTTTTTTTCTTTCTGTCAGCTCATAATATCTTAATTCATTCGAAATCGGTCAAAGAACAACGAAATTTACATGGAACTTCATGAAATAACAACAAAGTAGACATTTTTCGCTGTTCCGTGTTTCGATAACCGTTTTTCTTTCTGTGTCAGCTTCAAAATATCTTAATTCATTCGAATTCGTTGAAAGAACAACGAAATTAACGTGGAATTTCATCAAATAACAACAAAGTAGACATTTTTCGCTGTTCCGTGCTTTGATAACCTTTTTTCCTTTCTGTCAGCTCATAATATCTTAATTCATTCGAAATCGGTCAAAGAACAACGAAATTAACATGAAACTTCATCAAATAACAACAAAGTAGACATTTTTCGCTGTTCCGTGATCTTAATTCATTCGAAATCGGTCAAAGAACAACGAAATTTACATGGAACTTCATGAAATAACAACAAAGTAGACATTTTTCGCTGTTCCGTGTTTCGATAACCGTTTTTCTTTCTGTGTCAGCTTCAAAATATCTTAATTCATTCGAATTCGTTGAAAGAACAACAAAATTAACGTGGAATTTCATAAAATAACAACAAAGTAGACATTTTTCGCTGTTCCGTGCTTTGATAACCTTTTTTCCTTTCTGTCAGCTCATAATATCTTAATTCATTCGAAATCGGTCAAAGAACAACGAAATTAACATGAAACTTCATCAAATAACAACAAAGTAGACATTTTTCGCTGTTCCGTGCTTTGATAACCTTTTTTTCTTTCTGTCAGCTCATAATATCTTAATTCATTCGAAATCGGTCAAAGAACAACGAAATTAACATGAAACTTCATCAAATAACAACAAAGTAGACATTTTTCGCTGTTCCGTGCTTTGATAACCTTTTTTTCTTTCTGTCAGCTCATAATATCTTAATTCATTCGAAATCGGTCAAAAAACAACGAAATTTACATGGAACTTCATGAAATAACAACAAAGTAGACATTTTTCGCTGTTCCGTGTTTCGATAACCGTTTTTCTTTCTGTGTCAGCTTCAAAATATCTTAATTCATTCGAATTCGTTGAAAGAACAACGAAATTAACGTGGAATTTCATCAAATAACAACAAAGTAGACATTTTTCGCTGTTCCGTGCTTTGATAACCTTTTTTCCTTTCTGTCAGCTCATAATATCTTAATTCATTCGAAATCGGTCAAAGAACAACGAAATTAACATGAAACTTCATCAAATAACAACAAAGTAGACATTTTTCGCTGTTCCGTGCTTTGATAACCTTTTTTTCTTTCTGTCAGCTCATAATATCTTAATTCATTCGAAATCGGTCAAAGAACAACGAAATTAACATGAAACTTCATCAAATAACAACAAAGTAGACATTTTTCGCTGTTCCGTGCTTTGATAACCTTTTTTTCTTTCTGTCAGCTCATAATATCTTAATTCATTCGAAATCGGTCAAAGAACAACGAAATTTACATGGAACTTCATGAAATAACAACAAAGTAGACATTTTTCGCTGTTCCGTGCTTTGATAACCTTTTTTTCTTTCTGTCAGCTCATAATATCTTAATTCATTCGAAATCGGTCAAAGAACAATGAAATTAACATGAAACTTCATCAAATAACAACAAAGTAGACATTTTTCGCTGTTCCGTGCTTTGATAACCTTTTTTTCTTTCTGTCAGCTCATAATATCTTAATTCATTCGAAATCGGTCAAAGAACAACGAAATTTACATGGAACTTCATGAAATAACAACAAAGTAGACATTTTTCGCTGTTCCGTGTTTCGATATCCGTTTTTCTTTCTGTGTCAGCTTCAAAATATCTTAATTCATTCGAATTCGTTGAAAGAACAACGAAATTAACGTGGAATTTCATCAAATAACAACAAAGTAGACATTTTTCGCTGTTCCGTGCTTTGATAACCTTTTTTCCTTTCTGTCAGCTCATAATATCTTAATTCATTCGAAATCGGTCAAAGAACAACGAAATTAACATGAAACTTCATCAAATAACAACAAAGTAGACACTTTTCGCTGTTCCGTGCTTTGATAACCTTTTTTTCTTTCTGTCAGCTCATAATATCTTAATTCATTCGAAATCGGTCAAAGAACAACGAAATTAACATGAAACTTCATCAAATAACAACAAAGTAGACATTTTTCGCTGTTCCGTGCTTTGATAACCTTTTTTTCTTTCTGTCAGCTCATAATATCTTAATTCATTCGAAATCGGTCAAAGAACAACGAAATTTACATGGAACTTCATGAAATAACAACAAAGTAGACATTTTTCGCTGTTCCGTGTTTCGATAACCGTTTTTCTTTCTGTGTCAGCTTCAAAATATCTTAATTCATTCGAATTCGTTGAAAGAACAACGAAATTAACGTGGAATTTCATCAAATAACAACAAAGTAGACATTTTTCGCTGTTCCGTGCTTTGATAACCTTTTTTTCTTTCTGTCCGCTCATAATATCTTAATTCATTCGAAATCGGTCAAAGAACAACGAAATTAACATGAAACTTCATCAAATAACAACAAAGTAGACATTTTTCGCTGTTCCGTGCTTTGATAACCTTTTTTTCTTTCTGTCAGCTCATAATATCTTAATTCATTCGAAATCGGTCAAAGAACAACGAAATTAACATGAAACTTCATCAAATAACAACAAAGTAGACATTTTTCGCTGTTCCGTGTTTCGATAACCGTTTTTCTTTCTGTGTCAGCTTCAAAATATCTTAATTCATTCGAATTCGTTGAAAGAACAACGAAATTAACGTGGAATTTCATCAAATAACAACAAAGTAGACATTTTTCGCTGTTCCGTGCTTTGATAACCTTTTTTTCTTTCTGTCAGCTCATAATATCTTAATTCATTCGAAATCGGTCAAAGAACAACGAAATTAACGTGGAATTTCATCAAATAACAACAAAGTAGACATTTTTCGCTGTTCCGTGCTTTGATAACCTTTTTTCCTTTCTGTCAGCTCAGAATATCTTAATTCATTCGAAATCGGTCAAAGAACAACGAAATTAACATGAAACTTCATCAAATAACAACAAAGTAGACATTTTTCGCTGTTCCGTGCTTTGATAACCTTTTTTTCTTTCTGTCAGCTCATAATATCTTAATTCATTCGAAATCGGTCAAAGAACAACGAAATTTACATGGAACTTCATGAAATAACAACAAAGTAGACATTTTTCGCTGTTCCGTGTTTCGATAACCGTTTTTCTTTCTGTGTCAGCTTCAAAATATCTTAATTCATTCGAATTCGTTGAAAGAACAACGAAATTAACGTGGAATTTCATCAAATAACAACAAAGTAGACATTTTTCGCTGTTCCGTGCTTTGATAACCTTTTTTTCTTCCTGTCAGCTCATAATATCTTAATTCATTCGAAATCGGTCAAAGAACAACGAAATTAACATGAAACTTCATCAAATAACAACAAAGTAGACATTTTTCACTGTTCCGTGCTTTGATAACCTTTTTTCCTTTCTGTCAGCTCATAATATCTTAATTCATTCGAAATCGGTCAAAGAACAACGAAATTAACATGAAACTTCATCAAATAACAACAAAGTAGACATTTTTCGCTGTTCCGTGCTTTGATAACCTTTTTTTCTTTCTGTCAGCTCATAATATCTTAATTCATTCGAAATCGGTCAAAGAACAACGAAATTAACATGAAACTTCATCAAATAACAACAAAGTAGACATTTTTCGCTGTTCCGTGCTTTGATAACCTTTTTTTCTTTCTGTCAGCTCATAATATCTTAATTCATTCGAATTCGTTCAAAGAACAACGAAATTAACGTGGAATTTCATCAAATAACAACAAAGTAGACATTTTTCGCTGTTCCGTGCTTTGATAACCTTTTTTTCTTTCTGTCAGCTGATAATATCTTAATTCATTCGAAATCGGTCAAAGAACAACGAAATTAACATGAAACTTCATCAAATAACAACAAAGTAGACATTTTTCGCTGTTCCGTGCTTTGATAATCTTTTTTTCTTTCTGTCAGCTCATAATATCTTAATTCATTCGAAATCGGTCAAAGAACAACGAAATTTACATGGAACTTCATGAAATAACAACAAAGTAGACATTTTTCGCTGTTCCGTGTTTCGATAACCGTTTTTCTTTCTGTGTCAGCTTCAAAATATCTTAATTCATTCGAATTCGTTCAAAGAACAACGAAATTAACGTGGAATTTCATCAAATAACAACAAAGTAGACATTTTTCGCTGTTCCGTGCGTTGATAACCTTTTTTTCTTTCTGTCAGCTCATAATATCTTAATTCATTCGAAATCGGTCAAAGAACAACGAAATTAACATGAAACTTCATCAAATAACAACAAAGTAGACATTTTTCGCTGTTCCGTGCTTTGATAACCTTTTTTTCTTTCTGTCAGCTCATAATATCTTAATTCATTCGAAATCGGTCAAAGAACAACGAAATTAACATGAAACTTCATCAAATAACAACAAAGTAGACATTTTTCGCTGTTCCGTGCTTTGATAACCTTTTTTTCTTTCTGTCAGCTCATAATATCTTAATTCATTCGAAATCGGTCAAAGAACAACGAAATTTACATGGAACTTCATGAAATAACGACAAAGTAGACATTTTTCGCTGTTCCGTGTTTCGATAACCGTTTTTCTTTCTGTGTCAGCTTCAAAATATCTTAATTCATTCGAATTCGTTGAAAGAACAACGAAATTAACGTGGAATTTCATCAAATAACAACAAAGTAGATATTTTTCGCTGTTCCGTGCTTTGATAACCTTTTTTCCTTTCTGTCAGCTCATAATATCTTAATTCATTCGAAATCGGTCAAAGAACAACGAAATTAACATGAAACTTCATCAAATAACAACAAAGTAGACATTTTTCGCTGTTCCGTGCTTTGATAACCTTTTTTCCTTTCTGTCAGCTCATAGTATCTTAATTCATTCGAAATCGGTCAAAGAACAACGAAATTAACATGAAACTTCATCAAATAACAACAAAGTAGACATTTTTCGCTGTTCCGTGCTTTGATAACCTTTTTTTCTTTCTGTCAGCTCATAATATCTTAATTCATTCGAAATCGGTCAAAGAACAACGAAATTAACATGAAACTTCATCAAATAACAACAAAGTAGACATTTTTCGCTGTTCCGTGCTTTGATAACCTTTTTTTCTTTCTGTCAGCTCATAATATCTTAATTCATTCGAATTCGTTCAAAGAACAACGAAATTAACGTGGAATTTCATCAAATAACAACAAAGTAGACATTTTTCGCTGTTCCGTGCTTTGATAACCTTTTTTTCTTTCTGTCAGCTCATAATATCTTAATTCATTCGAAATCGGTCAAAGAACAACGAAATTAACATGAAACTTCATCAAATAACAACAAAGTAGACATTTTTCGCTGTTCCGTGCTTTGATAATCTTTTTTTCTTTCTGTCAGCTCATAATATCTTAATTCATTCGAAATCGGTCAAAGAACAACGAAATTTACATGGAACTTCATGAAATAACAACAAAGTAGACATTTTTCGCTGTTCCGTGTTTCGATAACCGTTTTTCTTTCTGTGTCAGCTTCAAAATATCTTAATTCATTCGAATTCGTTCAAAGAACAACGAAATTAACGTGGAATTTCATCAAATAACAACAAAGTAGACATTTTTCGCTGTTCCGTGCGTTGATAACCTTTTTTTCTTTCTGTCAGCTCATAATATCTTAATTCATTCGAAATCGGTCAAAGAACAACGAAATTAACATGAAACTTCATCAAATAACAACAAAGTAGACATTTTTCGCTGTTCCGTGCTTTGATAACCTTTTTTTCTTTCTGTCAGCTCATAATATCTTAATTCATTCGAAATCGGTCAAAGAACAACGAAATTAACATGAAACTTCATCAAATAACAACAAAGTAGACATTTTTCGCTGTTCCGTGCTTTGATAACCTTTTTTTCTTTCTGTCAGCTCATAATATCTTAATTCATTCGAAATCGGTCAAAGAACAACGAAATTTACATGGAACTTCATGAAATAACAACAAAGTAGACATTTTTCGCTGTTCCGTGCTTTGATAACCTTTTTTTCTTTCTGTCAGCTCATAATATCTTAATTCATTCGAAATCGGTCAAAGAACAATGAAATTAACATGAAACTTCATCAAATAACAACAAAGTAGACATTTTTCGCTGTTCCGTGCTTTGATAACCTTTTTTTCTTTCTGTCAGCTCATAATATCTTAATTCATTCGAAATCGGTCAAAGAACAACGAAATTTACATGGAACTTCATGAAATAACAACAAAGTAGACATTTTTCGCTGTTCCGTGTTTCGATATCCGTTTTTCTTTCTGTGTCAGCTTCAAAATATCTTAATTCATTCGAATTCGTTGAAAGAACAACGAAATTAACGTGGAATTTCATCAAATAACAACAAAGTAGACATTTTTCGCTGTTCCGTGCTTTGATAACCTTTTTTCCTTTCTGTCAGCTCATAATATCTTAATTCATTCGAAATCGGTCAAAGAACAACGAAATTAACATGAAACTTCATCAAATAACAACAAAGTAGACACTTTTCGCTGTTCCGTGCTTTGATAACCTTTTTTTCTTTCTGTCAGCTCATAATATCTTAATTCATTCGAAATCGGTCAAAGAACAACGAAATTAACATGAAACTTCATCAAATAACAACAAAGTAGACATTTTTCGCTGTTCCGTGCTTTGATAACCTTTTTTTCTTTCTGTCAGCTCATAATATCTTAATTCATTCGAAATCGGTCAAAGAACAACGAAATTTACATGGAACTTCATGAAATAACAACAAAGTAGACATTTTTCGCTGTTCCGTGTTTCGATAACCGTTTTTCTTTCTGTGTCAGCTTCAAAATATCTTAATTCATTCGAATTCGTTGAAAGAACAACGAAATTAACGTGGAATTTCATCAAATAACAACAAAGTAGACATTTTTCGCTGTTCCGTGCTTTGATAACCTTTTTTTCTTTCTGTCCGCTCATAATATCTTAATTCATTCGAAATCGGTCAAAGAACAACGAAATTAACATGAAACTTCATCAAATAACAACAAAGTAGACATTTTTCGCTGTTCCGTGCTTTGATAACCTTTTTTTCTTTCTGTCAGCTCATAATATCTTAATTCATTCGAAATCGGTCAAAGAACAACGAAATTAACATGAAACTTCATCAAATAACAACAAAGTAGACATTTTTCGCTGTTCCGTGTTTCGATAACCGTTTTTCTTTCTGTGTCAGCTTCAAAATATCTTAATTCATTCGAATTCGTTGAAAGAACAACGAAATTAACGTGGAATTTCATCAAATAACAACAAAGTAGACATTTTTCGCTGTTCCGTGCTTTGATAACCTTTTTTTCTTTCTGTCAGCTCATAATATCTTAATTCATTCGAAATCGGTCAAAGAACAACGAAATTAACGTGGAATTTCATCAAATAACAACAAAGTAGACATTTTTCGCTGTTCCGTGCTTTGATAACCTTTTTTCCTTTCTGTCAGCTCAGAATATCTTAATTCATTCGAAATCGGTCAAAGAACAACGAAATTAACATGAAACTTCATCAAATAACAACAAAGTAGACATTTTTCGCTGTTCCGTGCTTTGATAACCTTTTTTTCTTTCTGTCAGCTCATAATATCTTAATTCATTCGAAATCGGTCAAAGAACAACGAAATTTACATGGAACTTCATGAAATAACAACAAAGTAGACATTTTTCGCTGTTCCGTGTTTCGATAACCGTTTTTCTTTCTGTGTCAGCTTCAAAATATCTTAATTCATTCGAATTCGTTGAAAGAACAACGAAATTAACGTGGAATTTCATCAAATAACAACAAAGTAGACATTTTTCGCTGTTCCGTGCTTTGATAACCTTTTTTTCTTCCTGTCAGCTCATAATATCTTAATTCATTCGAAATCGGTCAAAGAACAACGAAATTAACATGAAACTTCATCAAATAACAACAAAGTAGACATTTTTCACTGTTCCGTGCTTTGATAACCTTTTTTCCTTTCTGTCAGCTCATAATATCTTAATTCATTCGAAATCGGTCAAAGAACAACGAAATTAACATGAAACTTCATCAAATAACAACAAAGTAGACATTTTTCGCTGTTCCGTGCTTTGATAACCTTTTTTTCTTTCTGTCAGCTCATAATATCTTAATTCATTCGAAATCGGTCAAAGAACAACGAAATTAACATGAAACTTCATCAAATAACAACAAAGTAGACATTTTTCGCTGTTCCGTGCTTTGATAACCTTTTTTTCTTTCTGTCAGCTCATAATATCTTAATTCATTCGAATTCGTTCAAAGAACAACGAAATTAACGTGGAATTTCATCAAATAACAACAAAGTAGACATTTTTCGCTGTTCCGTGCTTTGATAACCTTTTTTTCTTTCTGTCAGCTGATAATATCTTAATTCATTCGAAATCGGTCAAAGAACAACGAAATTAACATGAAACTTCATCAAATAACAACAAAGTAGACATTTTTCGCTGTTCCGTGCTTTGATAATCTTTTTTTCTTTCTGTCAGCTCATAATATCTTAATTCATTCGAAATCGGTCAAAGAACAACGAAATTTACATGGAACTTCATGAAATAACAACAAAGTAGACATTTTTCGCTGTTCCGTGTTTCGATAACCGTTTTTCTTTCTGTGTCAGCTTCAAAATATCTTAATTCATTCGAATTCGTTCAAAGAACAACGAAATTAACGTGGAATTTCATCAAATAACAACAAAGTAGACATTTTTCGCTGTTCCGTGCGTTGATAACCTTTTTTTCTTTCTGTCAGCTCATAATATCTTAATTCATTCGAAATCGGTCAAAGAACAACGAAATTAACATGAAACTTCATCAAATAACAACAAAGTAGACATTTTTCGCTGTTCCGTGCTTTGATAACCTTTTTTTCTTTCTGTCAGCTCATAATATCTTAATTCATTCGAAATCGGTCAAAGAACAACGAAATTAACATGAAACTTCATCAAATAACAACAAAGTAGACATTTTTCGCTGTTCCGTGCTTTGATAACCTTTTTTTCTTTCTGTCAGCTCATAATATCTTAATTCATTCGAAATCGGTCAAAGAACAACGAAATTTACATGGAACTTCATGAAATAACGACAAAGTAGACATTTTTCGCTGTTCCGTGTTTCGATAACCGTTTTTCTTTCTGTGTCAGCTTCAAAATATCTTAATTCATTCGAATTCGTTGAAAGAACAACGAAATTAACGTGGAATTTCATCAAATAACAACAAAGTAGATATTTTTCGCTGTTCCGTGCTTTGATAACCTTTTTTCCTTTCTGTCAGCTCATAATATCTTAGTTCATTCGAAATCGGTCAAAGAACAACGAAATTAACATGAAACTTCATCAAATAACAACAAAGTAGACATTTTTCGCTGTTCCGTGCTTTGATAACCTTTTTTCCTTTCTGTCAGCTCATAGTATCTTAATTCATTCGAAATCGGTCAAAGAACAACGAAATTAACATGAAACTTCATCAAATAACAACAAAGTAGACATTTTTCGCTGTTCCGTGCTTTGATAACCTTTTTTTCTTTCTGTCAGCTCATAATATCTTAATTCATTCGAAATCGGTCAAAGAACAACGAAATTAACATGAAACTTCATCAAATAACAACAAAGTAGACATTTTTCGCTGTTCCGTGCTTTGATAACCTTTTTTTCTTTCTGTCAGCTCATAATATCTTAATTCATTCGAATTCGTTCAAAGAACAACGAAATTAACGTGGAATTTCATCAAATAACAACAAAGTAGACATTTTTCGCTGTTCCGTGCTTTGATAACCTTTTTTTCTTTCTGTCAGCTCATAATATCTTAATTCATTCGAAATCGGTCAAAGAACAACGAAATTAACATGAAACTTCATCAAATAACAACAAAGTAGACATTTTTCGCTGTTCCGTGCTTTGATAATCTTTTTTTCTTTCTGTCAGCTCATAATATCTTAATTCATTCGAAATCGGTCAAAGAACAACGAAATTTACATGGAACTTCATGAAATAACAACAAAGTAGACATTTTTCGCTGTTCCGTGTTTCGATAACCGTTTTTCTTTCTGTGTCAGCTTCAAAATATCTTAATTCATTCGAATTCGTTCAAAGAACAACGAAATTAACGTGGAATTTCATCAAATAACAACAAAGTAGACATTTTTCGCTGTTCCGTGCGTTGATAACCTTTTTTTCTTTCTGTCAGCTCATAATATCTTAATTCATTCGAAATCGGTCAAAGAACAACGAAATTAACATGAAACTTCATCAAATAACAACAAAGTAGACATTTTTCGCTGTTCCGTGCTTTGATAACCTTTTTTTCTTTCTGTCAGCTCATAATATCTTAATTCATTCGAAATCGGTCAAAGAACAACGAAATTAACATGAAACTTCATCAAATAACAACAAAGTAGACATTTTTCGCTGTTCCGTGCTTTGATAACCTTTTTTTCTTTCTGTCAGCTCATAATATCTTAATTCATTCGAAATCGGTCAAAGAACAACGAAATTTACATGGAACTTCATGAATAACGACAAAGTAGACATTTTTCGCTGTTCCGTGTTTCGATAACCGTTTTTCTTTCTGTGTCAGCTTCAAAATATCTTAATTCATTCGAATTCGTTGAAAGAACAACGAAATTAACGTGGAATTTCATCAAATAACAACAAAGTAGATATTTTTCGCTGTTCCGTGCTTTGATAACCTTTTTTCCTTTCTGTCAGCTCATAATATCTTAGTTCATTCGAAATCGGTCAAAGAACAACGAAATTAACATGAAACTTCATCAAATAACAACAAAGTAGACATTTTTCGCTGTTCCGTGCTTTGATAACCTTTTTTCCTTTCTGTCAGCTCATAGTATCTTAATTCATTCGAAATCGGTCAAAGAACAACGAAATTAACATGAAACTTCATCAAATAACAACAAAGTAGACATTTTTCGCTGTTCCGTGCTTTGATAACCTTTTTTTCTTTCTGTCAGCCTCATAATATCTTAATTCATTCGAAATCGGTCAAAGAACAACGAAATTAACATGAAACTTCATCAAATAACAACAAAGTAGACATTTTTCGCTGTTCCGTGCTTTGATAACCTTTTTTTCTTTCTGTCAGCTCATAATATCTTAATTCATTCGAATTCGTTCAAAGAACAACGAAATTAACGTGGAATTTCATCAAATAACAACAAAGTAGACATTTTTCGCTGTTCCGTGCTTTGATAACCTTTTTTTCTTTCTGTCAGCTCATAATATCTTAATTCATTCGAAATCGGTCAAAGAACAACGAAATTAACATGAAACTTCATCAAATAACAACAAAGTAGACATTTTTCGCTGTTCCGTGCTTTGATAATCTTTTTTTCTTTCTGTCAGCTCATAATATCTAATTCATTCGAAATCGGTCAAAGAACAACGAAATTTACATGGAACTTCATGAAATAACAACAAAGTAGACATTTTCGCTGTTCCCGTGTTTCGATAAACCGTTTTTCTTTCTGTGTCAGCTTCAAAATATCTTAATTCATTCGAATTCGTTCAAAGAACAACGAAATTAACGTGGAATTTCATCAAATAACAACAAAGTAGACATTTTTCCGCTGTTCCGTGCGTTGATAACCTTTTTTTCTTTCTGTCAGCTCATAATATCTTAATTCATTCGAAATCGGTCCAAAGAACAACGAAATTAACATGAAACTTCATCAAATAACAACAAAGTAGACATTTTTTCGCTGTTCCGTGCTTTGATAACCTTTTTTTTCTTTCTGTCAGCTCATAATATCTTAATTCATTCGAAATCGGTCAAAGAACAACGAAATTAACATAAAACTTCATCAAATAACAACAAAGTAGACATTTTTCGCTGTTCCGTGCTTTGATAACCTTTTTTTCTTTCTGTCAGCTCATAATATCTTAATTCATTCGAAATCGGTCAAAGAACAACGAAATTTACATGGAACTTCATGAAATAACAACAAAGTAGACATTTTTCGCTGTTCCGTGTTTCGATAACCGTTTTTCTTTCTGTGTCAGCTTCAAAATATCTTAATTCATTCGAATTCGTTGAAAGAACAACGAAATTAACGTGGAATTTCATCAAATAACAACAAAGTAGATATTTTTCGCTGTTCCGTGCTTTGATAACCTTTTTTCCTTTCTGTCAGCTCATAATATCTTAATTCATTCGAAATCGGTCAAAGAACAACGAAATTAACATGAAACTTCATCAAATAACAACAAAGTAGACATTTTTCGCTGTTCCGTGCTTTGATAACCTTTTTTTCTTTCTGTCAGCTCATAATATCTTAATTCATTCGAAATCGGTCAAAGAACAACGAAATTTACATGGAACTTCATGAAATAACAACAAAGTAGACATTTTTCGCTGTTCCGTGTTTCGATAACCGTTTTTCTTTCTGTGTCAGCTTCAAAATATCTTAATTCATTCGAATTCGTTGAAAGAACAACGAAATTAACGTGGAATTTCATCAAATAACAACAAAGTAGACATTTTTCGCTGTTCCGTGCTTTGATAACCTGTTTTCCTTTCTGTCAGCTCATAATATCTTAATTCATTCGAAATCGGTCAAAGAACAACGAAATTAACATGAAACTTCATCAAATAACAACAAAGTAGACATTTTTCGCTGTTCCGTGCTTTGATAACCTTTTTTTCTTTCTGTCAGCTCATAATATCTTAATTCATTCGAAATCGGTCAAAGAACAACGAAATTAACATGAAACTTCATCAAATAACAACAAAGTAGACATTTTTCGCTGTTCCGTGCTTTGATAATCTTTTTTTCTTTCTGTCAGCTCATAATATCTTAATTCATTCGAAATCGGTCAAAGAACAACGAAATTTACATGGAACTTCATGAAATAACAACAAAGTAGACATTTTTCGCTGTTCCGTGTTTCGATAACCGTTTTTCTTTCTGTGTCAGCTTCAAAATATCTTAATTCATTCGAATTCGTTCAAAGAACAACGAAATTAACGTGGAATTTCATCAAATAACAACAAAGTAGACATTTTTCGCTGTTCCGTGCGTTGATAACCTTTTTTTCTTTCTGTCAGCTCATAATATCTTAATTCATTCGAAATCGGTCAAAGAACAACGAAATTAACATGAAACTTCATCAAATAACAACAAAGTAGACATTTTTCGCTGTTCCGTGCTTTGATAACCTTTTTTTCTTTCTGTCAGCTCATAATATCTTAATTCATTCGAAATCGGTCAAAGAACAACGAAATTAACATGAAACTTCATCAAATAACAACAAAGTAGACATTTTTCGCTGTTCCGTGCTTTGATAACCTTTTTTTCTTTCTGTCAGCTCATAATATCTTAATTCATTCGAAATCGGTCAAAGAACAACGAAATTTACATGGAACTTCATCAAATAACAACAAAGTAGACATTTTTCGCTGTTCCGTGCTTTGATAACCTTTTTTTCTTTCTGTCAGCTCATAATATCTTAATTCATTCGAAATCGGTCAAAGAACAACGAAATTTACATGGAACTTCATGAAATAACAACAAAGTAGACATTTTTCGCTGTTCCGTGTTTCGATAACCGTTTTTCTTTCTGTGTCAGCTTCAAAATATCTTAATTCATTCGAATTCGTTGAAAGAACAACGAAATTAACGTGGAATTTCATCAAATAACAACAAAGTAGATATTTTTCGCTGTTCCGTGCTTTGATAACCTTTTTTCCTTTCTGTCAGCTCATAATATCTTAATTCATTCGAAATCGGTCAAAGAACAACGAAATTAACATGAAACTTCATCAAATAACAACAAAGTAGACATTTTTCGCTGTTCCGTGCTTTGATAACCTTTTTTTCTTTCTGTCAGCTCATAATATCTTAATTCATTCGAAATCGGTCAAAGAACAACGAAATTTACATGGAACTTCATGAAATAACAACAAAGTAGACATTTTTCGCTGTTCCGTGTTTCGATAACCGTTTTTCTTTCTGTGTCAGCTTCAAAATATCTTAATTCATTCGAATTCGTTGAAAGAACAACGAAATTAACGTGGAATTTCATCAAATAACAACAAAGTAGACATTTTTCGCTGTTCCGTGCTTTGATAACCTGTTTTCCTTTCTGTCAGCTCATAATATCTTAATTCATTCGAAATCGGTCAAAGAACAACGAAATTAACATGAAACTTCATCAAATAACAACAAAGTAGACATTTTTCGCTGTTCCGTGCTTTGATAACCTTTTTTTCTTTCTGTCAGCTCATAATATCTTAATTCATTCGAAATCGGTCAAAGAACAAAGAAATTAACATGAAACTTCATCAAATAACAACAAAGTAGACATTTTTCGCTGTTCCGTGCTTTGATAACCTTTTTTTCTTTCTGTCAGCTCATAATATCTTAATTCATTCGAAATCGGTCAAAGAACAACGAAATTTACATGGAACTTCATGAAATAACAACAAAGTAGACATTTTTCGCTGCTCCGTGTTTCGATAACCGTTTTTCTTTCTGTGTCAGCTTCAAAATATCTTAATTCATTCGAATTCGTTGAAAGAACAACGAAATTAAAGTGGAATTTCATCAAATAACAACAAAGTAGACATTTTTCGCTGTTCCGTGCTTTGATAACCTTTTTTCCTTTCTGTCAGCTCATAATATCTTAATTCATTCGAAATCGGTCAAAGAACAACGAAATTAACATGAAACTTCATCAAATAACAACAAAGTAGACATTTTTCGCTGTTCCGTGCTTTGATAACCTTTTTTTCTTTCTGTCAGCTCATAATATCTTAATTCATTCGAAATCGGTCAAAGAACAACGAAATTAACATGAAACTTCATCAAATAACAACAAAGTAGACATTTTTCGCTGTTCCGTGCTTTGATAACCTTTTTTTCTTTCTGTCAGCTCATAATATCTTAATTCATTCGAAATCGGTCAAAGAACAACGAAATTTACATGGAACTTCATGAAATAACAACAAAGTAGACATTTTTCGCTGTTCCGTATTTCGATAACCGTTTTTCTTTCTGTGTCAGCTTCAAAATATCTTAATTCATTCGAATTCGTTGAAAGAACAACGAAATTAACGTGGAATTTCATCAAATAACAACAAAGTAGACATTTTTCGCTGTTCCGTGCTTTGATAACCTTTTTTTCTTTCTGTCAGCTCATAATATCTTAATTCATTCGAAATCGGTCAAAGAACAACGAAATTAACATGAAACTTCATCAAATAACAACAAAGTAGACATTTTTCGCTGTTCCGTGCTTTGATAACCTTTTTTTTCTTTCTGTCAGCTCATAATATCTTAATTCATTCGAAATCGGTCAAAGAACAACGAAATTAACATGAAACTTCATCAAATAACAACAAAGTAGACATTTTTCGCTGTTCTGTGCTTTGATAACCTTTTTTCCTTACTGTCAGCTCATAATATCTTAATTCATTCGAAATCGGTCAAAGAACAACGAAATTAACATGAAACTTCATCAAATAACAACAAAGTAGACATTTTTCGCTGTTCCGTGCTTTGATAACCTTTTTTTCTTTCTGTCAGCTCATAATATCTTAATTCATTCGAAATCGGTCAAAGAACAACGAAATTAACATGAAACTTCATCAAATAACAACAAAGTAGACATTTTTCGCTGTTCCGTGCTTTGATAACCTTTTTTTCTTTCTGTCAGCTCATAATATCTTAATTCATTCGAAATCGGTCAAAGAACAACGAAATTAACATGAAACTTCATCAAATAACAACAAAGTAGACATTTTTCGCTGTTCCGTGCTTTGATAACCTTTTTTTCTTTCTGTCAGCTCATAATATCTTAATTCATTCGAAATCGGTCAAAGAACAACGAAATTTACATGGAACTTCATGAAATAACAACAAAGTAGACATTTTTCGCTGTTCCGTGTTTCGATAACCGTTTTTCTTTCTGTGTCAGCTTCAAAATATCTTAATTCATTCGAATTCGTTGAAAGAACAACGAAATTAACGTGGAATTTCATCAAATAACAACAAAGTAGACATTTTTCGCTGTTCCGTGCTTTGATAACCTTTTTTCCTTTCTGTCAGCTCATAATATCTTAATTCATTCGAAATCGGTCAAAGAACAACGAAATTAACATGAAACTTCATCAAATATCAACAAAGTAGACATTTTTCGCTGTTCCGTGCTTTGATAACCTTTTTTTCTTTCTGTCAGCTCATAATATCTTAATTCATTCGAAATCGGTCAAAGAACAACGAAATTAACATGAAACTTCATCAAATAACAACAAAGTAGACATTTTTCGCTGTTCCGTGCTTTGATAACCTTTTTTTCTTTCTGTCAGCTCATAATATCTTAATTCATTCGAAATCGGTCAAAGAACAACGAAATTTACATGGAACTTCATGAAATAACAACAAAGTAGACATTTTTCGCTGTTCCGTGTTTCGATAACCGTTTTCTTTCTGTGTCAGCTTCAAAATATCTTAATTCATTCGAATTCGTTGAAAGAACAACGAAATTAACGTGGAATTTCATCAAATAACAACAAAGTAGACATTTTTCGCTGTTCCGTTCTTTGATAACCTTTTTTCCTTTCTGTCAGCTCATAATATCTTAATTCATTCGAAATCGGTCAAAGAACAACGAAATTAACATGAAACTTCATCAAATAACAACAAAGTAGACATTTTTCGCATGAAACTTCATCAAATAACAACAAAGTAGACATTTTTCGCTGTTCCGTGCTTTGATAACCTTTTTTTCTTTCTGTCAGCTCATAATATCTTAATTCATTCGAAATCGGTCAAAGAACAACGAAATTTACATGGAACTTCATGAAATGACAACAAAGTAGACATTTTTCGCTGTTCCGTGTTTCGATAACCGTTTTTCTTTCTGTGTCAGCTTCAAAATATCTTAATTCATTCGAATTCGTTCAAAGAACAACGAAATTAACGTGGAATTTCATCAAATAACAACAAAGCAGACATTTTTCGCTGTTCCGTGCTTTGATAACCTTTTTTCCTTTCTGTCAGCTCATAATATCTTAATTCATTCGAAATCGGTCAAAGAACAACGAAATTAACATGAAACTTCATCAAATAACAACAAAGTAGACATTTTTCGCTGTTCCGTGCTTTGATAACCTTTTTTTCTTTCTGTCAGCTCATAATATCTTAATTCATTCGAAATCGGTCAAAGAACAACGAAATTTACATGGAACTTCATGAAATAACAACAAAGCAGACATTTTTCGCTGTTCCGTGTTTCGATAACCGTTTTTCTTTCTGTGTCAGCTTCAAAATATCTTAATTCATTCGAATTCGTTCAAAGAACAACGAAATTAACGTGGAATTTCATCAAATAACAACAAAGTAGACATTTTTCGCTGTTCCGTGCTTTGATAACCTTTTTTCCTTTCTGTCAGCTCATAATATCTTAATTCATTCGAAATCGGTCAAAGAACAACGAAATTAACATGAAACTTCATCAAATAACAACAAAGTAGACATTTTTCGCTGTTCCGTGCTTTGATAACCTTTTTTTCTTTCTGTCAGCTCATATCTTAATTCATTCGAAATCGTTCAAAGAACAACGAAATTTACATGGAACTTCATCAAACAACAACAAAGTACACATTTTTCGCTGTTCCGTGCTTTGATAACCTTTTTTTCTTTCTGTCAGCTCATAATATCTTAATTCATTCGAAATCGGTCAAAGAACAACGAAATTTACATGGAACTTCATCAAACAACAACAAAGTACACATTTTTCGCTGTTCCGTGCTTTGATAACCTTTTTTTCTTTCTGTCAGCTCATAATATCTTAATTCATTCGAAATCGGTCAAAGAACAACGAAATTTACATGGAACTTCATCAAATAACAACAAAGTAGACATTTTTCGCTGTTCCGTGCTTTGATAACCTTTTTTTCTTTCTGTCAGCTCATAATATCTTAATTCATTCGAAATCGTTCAAAGAACAACGAAATTAACATGGAATTTCATCAAATAACAACAAAGTAGACATTTTTCGCTGTTCCGTGTTTTGATAACCTTTTTTCTTTCTGTGTCAGCTTCCAAATATCTTAATTCATTCGAATTCGTTCAAAGAACAACGAAATTTACATGGAACTTCATCAAATAACAACAAAGTAGACATTTTTCGCTGTTCCGTGCTTTGATAACCTTTTTTTCTTTCTGTCAGCTCATAATATCTTAATTCATTCGAAATCGGCCAAAGAACAACGAAATTTACATGGAACTTCATCAAACAACAACAAAGTAGACATTTTTCGCTGTTCCGTGTTTCGATAACCGTTTTTCTTTCTGTGTCAGCTTCAAAATATCTTAATTCATTCGAATTCGTCCAAAGAACAACGAAATCAACGTGGAATTTCATCAAATAACAACAAAGTAGACATTTTTCGCTGTTCCGTGCTTTGATAACCTTTTTTTCTTTTTGTCAGCTCATAATATCTTAATTCATTCGAAATCGGTCAAAGAACAACGAAATTTACATGGAACTTCATGAAATAACAACAAAGTAGACATTTTTCGCTGTTCCGTGTTTTGATATAACCTTTTTTCTTTCTGTGTCAGCTTCAAAATATCTTAATTCATTCGAATTCGTTCAAAGAACAACGAAATTAACGTGGAATTTCATCAAATAACAACAAAGTAGACATTTTTCGCTGTTCCGTGCTTTGATAACCTTTTTTTCTTTCTGTCAGCTCATAATATCTTAATTCATTCGAAATCGGTCAAAGAACAACGAAATTAACATGAAACTTCATCAAATAACAACAAAGTAGACATTTTTCGCTGTTCCGTGCTTTGATAATCTTTTTTTCTTTCTGTCAGCTCATAATATCTTAATTCATTCGAAATCGGCCAAAGAACAACGAAATTTACATGGAACTTCATCAAATAACAACAAAGTACACATTTTTCGCTGTTCCATGCTTTGATAACCTTTTTTTCTTTCTGTCAGCTCATAATATCTTAATTCATTCGAAATCGGTCAAAGAACAACGAAATTAACATGAAACTTCATCAAATAACAACAAAGTAGACATTTTTCGCTGTTCCGTGCTTTGATAACCTTTTTTTCTTTCTGTCAGCTCATAATATCTTAATTCATTCGAAATCGGTCAAAGAACAACGAAATTTACATGGAACTTCATGAAATAACAACAAAGTAGACATTTTTCGCTGTTCCGTGTTTCGATAACAGTTTTTCTTTCTGTGTCAGCTTCAAAATATGTTAATTCATTCGAATTCGTTCAAAGAACAACGAAATTAACGTGGAATTTCATCAAATAACAACAAAGTAGACATTTTTCGCTGTTCCGTGTTTTGATAACCTTTTTTCTTTCTGTCAGCTCATAATATCTTAATTCATTCGAAATCGTTCAAAGAACAACGAAATTTACATGGAACTTCATCAAACAACAACAAAGTACACATTTTTCGCTGTTCCGTGCTTTGATAACCTTTTTTTCTTTCTGTCAGCTCATAATATCTTAATTCATTCGAAATCGGTCAAAGAACAACGAAATTTACATGGAACTTCATTAAACAACAACAAAGTACACATTTTTCGCTGTTCCGTGCTTTGATAACCTTTTTTTCTTTCTGTCAGCTCATAATATCTTAATTCATTCGAAATCGGTCAAAGAACAACGAAATTTACATGGAACTTCATCAAATAACAACAAAGTAGACATTTTTCGCTGTTCCGTGTTTTGATAACCTTTTTTCTTTCTATGTCAGCTTCAAAGTATCTTAATTCATTCGAATTCGTTCAAAGAACAACGAAATTAACGTGGAATTTCATCAAATAACAACAAAGTAGACATTTTTCGCTGTTCCGTGCTTTGATAACCTTTTTTTCTTTCTGTCAGCTCATAATATCTTAATTCATTCGAGATCGGTCAAAGAACAACGAAATTTACATGGAACTTCATCAAATAACAACAAAGTAGACATTTTTCG
The DNA here is from genome assembly GCA_910595825.1 of Philhelius pedissequus. Lineage (NCBI taxonomy): Eukaryota > Metazoa > Arthropoda > Insecta > Diptera > Syrphidae > Philhelius > Philhelius pedissequus. Next base: position 27,782 of record CAJVCO010000135.1, read on the forward strand.
CTGTTCCGTGCTTTGATAACCTTTTTTCCTTTCTGTCAGCTCATAATATCTTAATTCATTCGAAATCGGTCAAAGAACAACGAAATTAACATGAAACTTCATCAAATAACAACAAAGTAGACATTTTTCGCTGTTCCGTGCTTTGATAACCTTTTTTTCTTTCTGTCAGCTCATAATATCTTAATTCATTCGAAATCGGTCAAAGAACAACGAAATTTACATGGAACTTCATGAAATAACAACAAAGTAGACATATTTCGCTGTTCCGTGTTTCGATAACCGTTTTTCTTTCTGTGTCAGCTTCAAAATATCTTAATTCATTCGAATTCGTTCAAAGAACAACGAAATTAACGTGGAATTTCATCAAATAACAACAAAGTAGACATTTTTCGCTGTTCCGTGCTTTGATAACCTTTTTTCCTTTCTGTCAGCTCATAATATCTTAATTCATTCGAAATCGGTCAAAGAACAACGAAATTAACATGAAACTTCATCAAATAACAACAAAGTAGACATTTTTCGCTGTTCCGTGCTTTGATAACCTTTTTTTCTTTCTGTCAGCTCATAATATCTTAATTCATTCGAAATCGTTCAAAGAACAACGAAATTTACATGGAACTTCATCAAACAACAACAAAGTACACATTTTTCGCTGTTCCGTGCTTTGATAACCTTTTTTTCTTTCTGTCAGCTCATAATATCTTAATTCATTCGAAATCGGTCAAAGAACAACGAAATTTACATGGAACTTCATCAAACAACAACAAAGTACACATTTTTCGCTGTTCCGTGCCTTGATAACCTTTTTTTCTTTCTGTCAGCTCATAATATCTTAATTCATTCGAAATCGGTCAAAGAACAACGAAATTTACATGGAACTTCATCAAATAACAACAAAGTAGACATTTTTCGCTGTTCCGTGTTTTGATAACCTTTTTTCTTTCTGTCAGCTCATAATATCTTAATTCATTCGAAATCGTTCAAAGAACAACGAAATTTACATGGAACTTCATCAAACAACAACAAAGTACACATTTTTCGCTGTTCCGTGCTTTGATAACCTTTTTTTCTTTCTGTCAGCTCATAATATCTTAATTCATTCGAAATCGGTCAAAGAACAACGAAATTTACATGGAACTTCATCAAACAACAACAAAGTACACATTTTTCGCTGTTCCGTGCTTTGATAACCTGTTTTCTTTCTGTCAGCTCATAATATCTTAATTCATTCGAAATCGGCCAAAGAACAACGAAATTTAAATGGAACTTCATCAAATAACAACAAAGTAGACATTTTTCGCTGTTCCGTGTTTTGATAACCTTTTTTCTTTCTGTGTCAGCTTCAAAGTATCTTAATTCATTCGAATTCGTTCAAAGAACAACGAAATTAACGTGGAATTTCATCAAATAACAACAAAGTAGACATTTTTCGCTGTTCCGTGCTTTGATAACCTTTTTTTCTTTCTGTCAGCTCATAATATCTTAATTCATTCGAGATCGGTCAAAGAACAACGAAAGTTACATGGAACTTCATCAAATAACAACAAAGTAGACATTTTTCGCTGTTCCGTGCTTTGATAACCTTTTTTCCTTTCTGTCAGCTCATAATATCTTAATTCATTCGAAATCGGTCAAAGAACAACGAAATTAACATGAAACTTCATCAAATAACAACAAAGTAGACATTTTTCGCTGTTCCGTGCTTTGATAACCTTTTTTTCTTTCTGTCAGCTCATAATATCTTAATTCATTCGAAATCGGTCAAAGAACAACGAAATTTACATGGAACTTCATCAAATAACAACAAAGTAGACATTTTTCGCTGTTCCGTGTTTTGATAACCTTTTTTCTTTCTGTGTCAGCTTCAAAGTATCTTAATTCATTCGAATTCGTTCAAAGAACAACGAAATTAACGTGGAATTTCATCAAATAACAACAAAGTAGACATTTTTCGCTGTTCCGTGCTTTGATAACCTTTTTTCCTTTCTGTCAGCTCATAATATCTTAATTCATTCGAAATCGGTCAAAGAACAACGAAATTAACATGAAACTTCATCAAATAACAACAAAGTAGACATTTTTCGCTGTTCCGTGCTTTGATAACCTTTTTTTCTTTCTGTCAGCTCATAATATCTTAATTCATTCGAAATCGGTCAAAGAACAACGAAATTTACATGGAACTTCATGAAATAACAACAAAGTAGACATTTTTCGCTGTTCCGTGTTTCGATAACAGTTTTTCTTTCTGTGTCAGCTTCAAGATATCTTAATTCATTCGAATTCGTTCAAAGAACAACGAAATTAACGTGGAATTTCATCAAATAACAACAAAGTAGACATTTTTCGCTGTTCCGTGCTTTGATAACCTTTTTTCCTTTCTGTCAGCTCATAATATCTTAATTCATTCGAAATCGGTCAAAGAACAACGAAATTAACATGAAACTTCATCAAATAACAACAAAGTAGACATTTTTCGCTGTTCCGTGCTTTGATAACCTTTTTTTCTTTCTGTCAGCTCATAATATCTTAATTCATTCGAAATCGTTCAAAGAACAACGAAATTTACATGGAACTTCATCAAACAACAACAAAGTACACATTTTTCGCTGTTCCGTGCTTTGATAACCTTTTTTTCTTTCTGTCAGCTCATAATATCTTAATTCATTCGAAATCGGTCAAAGAACAACGAAATTTACATGGAACTTCATCAAACAACAACAAAGTACACATTTTTCGCTGTTCCGTGCTTTGATAACCTTTTTTTCTTTCTGTCAGCTCATAATATCTTAATTCATTCGAAATCGGTCAAAGAACAACGAAATTTACATGGAACTTCATCAAATAACAACAAAGTAGACATTTTTCGCTGTTCCGTGCTTTGATAACCTTTTTTTCTTTCTGTCAGCTCATAATATCTTAATTCATTCGAAATCGTTCAAAGAACAACGAAATTAACATGGAATTTCATCAAATAACAACAAAGTAGACATTTTTCGCTGTTCCGTGTTTTGATAACCTTTTTTCTTTCTGTGTCAGCTTCCAAATATCTTAATTCATTCGAATTCGTTCAAAGAACAACGAAATTTACATGGAACTTCATCAAATAACAACAAAGTAGACATTTTTCGCTGTTCCGTGCTTTGATAACCTTTTTTCTTTCTGTCAGCTCATAATATCTTAATTCATTCGAAATCGGCCAAAGAACAACGAAATTTACATGGAACTTCGTCAAACAATAACAAAGTACACATTTTTCGCTGTTCCGTGCTTTGATAACCTTTTTTTCTTTTTGTCAGCTCATAATATCTTAATTCATTCGAAATCGGTCAAAGAACAACGAAATTTACATGGAACTTCATGAAATAACAACAAAGTAGGCATTTTTCGCTGTTCCGTGTTTTGATAACCTTTTTTCTTTCTGTGTCAGCTTCAAAATATCTTAATTCATTCGAATTCGTTCAAAGAACAACGAAATTAACGTGGAATTTCATCAAATAACAACAAAGTAGACATTTTTCGCTGTTCCGTGTTTTGATAACCTTTTTTCTTTCTGTCAGCTCATAATATCTTAATTCATTCGAAATCGTTCAAAGAACAACGAAATTTACATGGAACTTCATCAAACAACAACAAAGTACACATTTTTCGCTGTTCCGTGCTTTGATAACCTTTTTTTCTTTCTGTCAGCTCATAATATCTTAATTCATTCGAAATCGGTCAAAGAACAACGAAATTTACATGGAACTTCATTAAACAACAACAAAGTACACATTTTTCGCTGTTCCGTGCTTTGATAACCTTTTTTTCTTTCTGTCAGCTCATAATATCTTAATTCATTCGAAATCGGTCAAAGAACAACGAAATTTACATGGAACTTCATCAAATAACAACAAAGTAGACATTTTTCGCTGTTCCGTGTTTTGATAACCTTTTTTCTTTCTGTGTCAGCTTCAAAGTATCTTAATTCATTCGAATTCGTTCAAAGAACAACGAAATTAACGTGGAATTTCATCAAATAACAACAAAGTAGACATTTTTCGCTGTTCCGTGCTTTGATAACCTTTTTTTCTTTCTGTCAGCTCATAATATCTTAATTCATTCGAGATCGGTCAAAGAACAACGAAATTTACATGGAACTTCATCAAATAACAACAAAGTAGACATTTTTCGCTGTTCCGTGCTTTGATAACCTTTTTTCCTTTCTGTCAGCTCATAATATCTTAATTCATTCGAAATCGGTCAAAGAACAACGAAATTAACATGAAACTTCATCAAATAACAACAAAGTAGACATTTTTCGCTGTTCCGTGCTTTGATAACCTTTTTTTCTTTCTGTCAGCTCATAATATCTTAATTCATTCGAAATCGGTCAAAGAACAACGAAATTTACATGGAACTTCATGAAATAACAACAAAGTAGACATATTTCGCTGTTCCGTGTTTCGATAACCGTTTTTCTTTCTGTGTCAGCTTCAAAATATCTTAATTCATTCGAATTCGTTCAAAGAACAACGAAATTAACGTGGAATTTCATCAAATAACAACAAAGTAGACATTTTTCGCTGTTCCGTGCTTTGATAACCTTTTTTCCTTTCTGTCAGCTCATAATATCTTAATTCATTCGAAATCGGTCAAAGAACAACGAAATTAACATGAAACTTCATCAGATAACAACAAAGTAGACATTTTTCGCTGTTCCGTGCTTTGATAACCTTTTTTTCTTTCTGTCAGCTCATAATATCTTAATTCATTCGAAATCGTTCAAAGAACAACGAAATTTACATGGAACTTCATCAAACAACAACAAAGTACACATTTTTCGCTGTTCCGTGCTTTGATAACCTTTTTTTCTTTCTGTCAGCTCATAATATCTTAATTCATTCGAAATCGGTCAAAGAACAACGAAATTTACATGGAACTTCATCAAACAACAACAAAGTACACATTTTTCGCTGTTCCGTGCCTTGATAACCTTTTTTTCTTTCTGTCAGCTCATAATATCTTAATTCATTCGAAATCGGTCAAAGAACAACGAAATTTACATGGAACTTCATCAAATAACAACAAAGTAGACATTTTTCGCTGTTCCGTGTTTTGATAACCTTTTTTCTTTCTGTCAGCTCATAATATCTTAATTCATTCGAAATCGTTCAAAGAACAACGAAATTTACATGGAACTTCATCAAACAACAACAAAGTACACATTTTTCGCTGTTCCGTGCTTTGATAACCTTTTTTTCTTTCTGTCAGCTCATAATATCTTAATTCATTCGAAATCGGTCAAAGAACAACGAAATTTACATGGAACTTCATCAAACAACAACAAAGTACACATTTTTCGCTGTTCCGTGCTTTGATAACCTTTTTTCTTTCTGTCAGCTCATAATATCTTAATTCATTCGAAATCGGTCAAAGAACAACGAAATTTACATGGAACTTCATCAAATAACAACAAAGTAGACATTTTTCGCTGTTCCGTGTTTTGATAACCTTTTTTCTTTCTGTGTCAGCTTCAAAGTATCTTAATTCATTCGAATTCGTTCAAAGAACAACGAAATTAACGTGGAATTTCATCAAATAACAACAAAGTAGACATTTTTCGCTGTTCCGTGCTTTGATAACCTTTTTTTCTTTCTGTCAGCTCATAATATCTTAATTCATTCGAGATCGGTCAAAGAACAACGAAAGTTACATGGAACTTCATCAAATAACAACAAAGTAGACATTTTTCGCTGTTCCGTGCTTTGATAACCTTTTTTCCTTTCTGTCAGCTCATAATATCTTAATTCATTCGAAATCGGTCAAAGAACAACGAAATTAACATGAAACTTCATCAAATAACAACAAAGTAGACATTTTTCGCTGTTCCGTGCTTTGATAACCTTTTTTTCTTTCTGTCAGCTCATAATATCTTAATTCATTCGAAATCGGTCAAAGAACAACGAAATTTACATGGAACTTCATCAAATAACAACAAAGTAGACATTTTTCGCTGTTCCGTGTTTTGATAACCTTTTTTCTTTCTGTGTCAGCTTCAAAGTATCTTAATTCATTCGAATTCGTTCAAAGAACAACGAAATTAACGTGGAATTTCATCAAATAACAACAAAGTAGACATTTTTCGCTGTTCCGTGCTTTGATAACCTTTTTTTCTTTTTGTCAGCTCATAATATCTTAATTCATTCGAAATCGGTCAAAGAACAACGAAATTAACATGAAACTTCATCAAATAACAACAAAGTAGACATTTTTCGCTGTTCCGTGCTTTGATAACCTTTTTTTCTTTCTGTCAGCTCATAATATCTTAATTCATTCGAAATCGTTCAAAGAACAACGAAATTTACATGGAACTTCATCAAACAACAACAAAGTACACATTTTTCGCTGTTCCGTGCTTTGATAACCTTTTTTTCTTTCTGTCAGCTCATAATATCTTAATTCATTCGAAATCGGTCAAAGAACAACGAAATTTACATGGAACTTCATCAAACAACAACAAAGTACACATTTTTCGCTGTTCCGTGCTTTGATAACCTTTTTTTCTTTCTGTCAGCTCATAATATCTTAATTCATTCGAAATCGGTCAAAGAACAACGAAATTTACATGGAACTTCATCAAATAACAACAAAGTAGACATTTTTCGCTGTTCCGTGCTTTGATAACCTTTTTTTCTTTCTGTCAGCTCATAATATCTTAATTCATTCGAAATCGTTCAAAGAACAACGAAATTAACATGGAATTTCATCAAATAACAACAAAGTAGACATTTTTCGCTGTTCCGTGTTTTGATAACCTTTTTTCTTTCTGTGTCAGCTTCCAAATATCTTAATTCATTCGAATTCGTTCAAAGAACAACGAAATTTACATGGAACTTCATCAAATAACAACAAAGTAGACATTTTTCGCTGTTCCGTGCTTTGATAACCTTTTTTCTTTCTGTCAGCTCATAATATCTTAATTCATTCGAAATCGGCCAAAGAACAACGAAATTTACATGGAACTTCGTCAAACAATAACAAAGTACACATTTTTCGCTGTTCCGTGCTTTGATAACCTTTTTTTCTTTTTGTCAGCTCATAATATCTTAATTCATTCGAAATCGGTCAAAGAACAACGAAATTTACATGGAACTTCATGAAATAACAACAAAGTAGGCATTTTTCGCTGTTCCGTGTTTTGATAACCTTTTTTCTTTCTGTGTCAGCTTCAAAATATCTTAATTCATTCGAATTCGTTCAAAGAACAACGAAATTAACGTGGAATTTCATCAAATAACAACAAAGTAGACATTTTTCGCTGTTCCGTGTTTTGATAACCTTTTTTCTTTCTGTCAGCTCATAATATCTTAATTCATTCGAAATCGTTCAAAGAACAACGAAATTTACATGGAACTTCATCAAACAACAACAAAGTACACATTTTTCGCTGTTCCGTGCTTTGATAACCTTTTTTTCTTTCTGTCAGCTCATAATATCTTAATTCATTCGAAATCGGTCAAAGAACAACGAAATTTACATGGAACTTCATTAAACAACAACAAAGTACACATTTTTCGCTGTTCCGTGCTTTGATAACCTTTTTTTCTTTCTGTCAGCTCATAATATCTTAATTCATTCGAAATCGGTCAAAGAACAACGAAATTTACATGGAACTTCATCAAATAACAACAAAGTAGACATTTTTCGCTGTTCCGTGTTTTGATAACCTTTTTTCTTTCTGTGTCAGCTTCAAAGTATCTTAATTCATTCGAATTCGTTCAAAGAACAACGAAATTAACGTGGAATTTCATCAAATAACAACAAAGTAGACATTTTTCGCTGTTCCGTGCTTTGATAACCTTTTTTTCTTTCTGTCAGCTCATAATATCTTAATTCATTCGAGATCGGTCAAAGAACAACGAAATTTACATGGAACTTCATCAAATAACAACAAAGTAGACATTTTTCGCTGTTCCGTGCTTTGATAACCTTTTTTCCTTTCTGTCAGCTCATAATATCTTAATTCATTCGAAATCGGTCAAAGAACAACGAAATTAACATGAAACTTCATCAAATAACAACAAAGTAGACATTTTTCGCTGTTCCGTGCTTTGATAACCTTTTTTTCTTTCTGTCAGCTCATAATATCTTAATTCATTCGAAATCGGTCAAAGAACAACGAAATTTACATGGAACTTCATGAAATAACAACAAAGTAGACATATTTCGCTGTTCCGTGTTTCGATAACCGTTTTTCTTTCTGTGTCAGCTTCAAAATATCTTAATTCATTCGAATTCGTTCAAAGAACAACGAAATTAACGTGGAATTTCATCAAATAACAACAAAGTAGACATTTTTCGCTGTTCCGTGCTTTGATAACCTTTTTTCCTTTCTGTCAGCTCATAATATCTTAATTCATTCGAAATCGGTCAAAGAACAACGAAATTAACATGAAACTTCATCAGATAACAACAAAGTAGACATTTTTTCGCTGTTCCGTGCTTTGATAACCTTTTTTTCTTTCTGTCAGCTCATAATATCTTAATTCATTCGAAATCGTTCAAACAACAACGAAATTTACATGGAACTTCATCAAACAACAACAAAGTACACATTTTTCGCTGTTCCGTGCTTTGATAACCTTTTTTTCTTTCTGTCAGCTCATAATATCTTAATTCATTCGAAATCGGTCAAAGAACAACGAAATTTACATGGAACTTCATCAAACAACAACAAAGTACACATTTTTCGCTGTTCCGTGCCTTGATAACCTTTTTTTCTTTCTGTCAGCTCATAATATCTTAATTCATTCGAAATCGGTCAAAGAACAACGAAATTTACATGGAACTTCATCAAATAACAACAAAGTAGACATTTTTCGCTGTTCCGTGTTTTGATAACCTTTTTTCTTTCTGTCAGCTCATAATATCTTAATTCATTCGAAATCGTTCAAAGAACAACGAAATTTACATGGAACTTCATCAAACAACAACAAAGTACACATTTTTCGCTGTTCCGTGCTTTGATAACCTTTTTTTCTTTCTGTCAGCTCATAATATCTTAATTCATTCGAAATCGGTCAAAGAACAACGAAATTTACATGGAACTTCATCAAACAACAACAAAGTACACATTTTCGCTGTTCCGTGCTTTGATAACCTTTTTTCTTTCTGTCAGCTCATAATATCTTAATTCATTCGAAATCGGTCAAAGAACAACGAAATTTACATGGAACTTCATCAAATAACAACAAAGTAGACATTTTTCGCTGTTCCGTGTTTTGATAACCTTTTTTCTTTCTGTGTCAGCTTCAAAGTATCTTAATTCATTCGAATTCGTTCAAAGAACAACGAAATTAACGTGGAATTTCATCAAATAACAACAAAGTAGACATTTTTCGCTGTTCCGTGCTTTGATAACCTTTTTTTCTTTCTGTCAGCTCATAATATCTTAATTCATTCGAGATCGGTCAAAGAACAACGAAAGTTACATGGAACTTCATCAAATAACAACAAAGTAGACATTTTTCGCTGTTCCGTGCTTTGATAACCTTTTTTCCTTTCTGTCAGCTCATAATATCTTAATTCATTCGAAATCGGTCAAAGAACAACGAAATTAACATGAAACTTCATCAAATAACAACAAAGTAGACATTTTTCGCTGTTCCGTGCTTTGATAACCTTTTTTTCTTTCTGTCAGCTCATAATATCTTAATTCATTCGAAATCGGTCAAAGAACAACGAAATTTACATGGAACTTCATCAAATAACAACAAAGTAGACATTTTTCGCTGTTCCGTGTTTTGATAACCTTTTTTCTTTCTGTGTCAGCTTCAAAGTATCTTAATTCATTCGAATTCGTTCAAAGAACAACGAAATTAACGTGGAATTTCATCAAATAACAACAAAGTAGACATTTTTCGCTGTTCCGTGCTTTGATAACCTTTTTTCCTTTCTGTCAGCTCATAATATCTTAATTCATTCGAAATCGGTCAAAGAACAACGAAATTAACATGAAACTTCATCAAATAACAACAAAGTAGACATTTTTCGCTGTTCCGTGCTTTGATAACCTTTTTTTCTTTCTGTCAGCTCATAATATCTTAATTCATTCGAAATCGGTCAAAGAACAACGAAATTTACATGGAACTTCATGAAATAACAACAAAGTAGACATTTTTCGCTGTTCCGTGTTTCGATAACAGTTTTTCTTTCTGTGTCAGCTTCAAGATATCTTAATTCATTCGAATTCGTTCAAAGAACAACGAAATTAACGTGGAATTTCATCAAATAACAACAAAGTAGACATTTTTCGCTGTTCCGTGCTTTGATAACCTTTTTTCCTTTCTGTCAGCTCATAATATCTTAATTCATTCGAAATCGGTCAAAGAACAACGAAATTAACATGAAACTTCATCAAATAACAACAAAGTAGACATTTTTCGCTGTTCCGTGCTTTGATAACCTTTTTTTCTTTCTGTCAGCTCATAATATCTTAATTCATTCGAAATCGTTCAAAGAACAACGAAATTTACATGGAACTTCATCAAACAACAACAAAGTACACATTTTTCGCTGTTCCGTGCTTTGATAACCTTTTTTTCTTTCTGTCAGCTCATAATATCTTAATTCATTCGAAATCGGTCAAAGAACAACGAAATTTACATGGAACTTCATCAAACAACAACAAAGTACACATTTTTCGCTGTTCCGTGCTTTGATAACCTTTTTTTCTTTCTGTCAGCTCATGATATCTTAATTCATTCGAAATCGGTCAAAGAACAACGAAATTTACATGGAACTTCATCAAATAACAACAAAGTAGACATTTTTCGCTGTTCCGTGCTTTGATAACCTTTTTTTCTTTCTGTCAGCTCATAATATCTTAATTCATTCGAAATCGTTCAAAGAACAACGAAATTAACATGGAATTTCATCAAATAACAACAAAGTAGACATTTTTCGCTGTTCCGTGTTTTGATAACCTTTTTTCTTTCTGTGTCAGCTTCCAAATATCTTAATTCATTCGAATTCGTTCAAAGAACAACGAAATTTACATGGAACTTCATCAAATAACAACAAAGTAGACATTTTTCGCTGTTCCGTGCTTTGATAACCTTTTTTCTTTCTGTCAGCTCATAATATCTTAATTCATTCGAAATCGGCCAAAGAACAACGAAATTTACATGGAACTTCGTCAAACAATAACAAAGTACACATTTTTCGCTGTTCCGTGCTTTGATAACCTTTTTTTCTTTTTGTCAGCTCATAATATCTTAATTCATTCGAAATCGGTCAAAGAACAACGAAATTTACATGGAACTTCATGAAATAACAACAAAGTAGGCATTTTTCGCTGTTCCGTGTTTTGATAACCTTTTTTCTTTCTGTGTCAGCTTCAAAATATCTTAATTCATTCGAATTCGTTCAAAGAACAACGAAATTAACGTGGAATTTCATTAAATAACAACAAAGTAGACATTTTTCGCTGTTCCGTGCTTTGATAACCTTTTTTTCTTTCTGTCAGCTCATAATATCTTAATTCATTCGAAATCGGTCAAAGAACAACGAAATTAACATGAAACTTCATCAAATAACAACAAAGTAGACATTTTTCGCTGTTCCGTGCTTTGATAATCTTTTTTTCTTTCTGTCAGCTCATAATATCTTAATTCATTCGAAATCGGCCAAAGAACAACGAAATTTACATGGAACTTCATCAAATAACAACAAAGTACACATTTTTCGCTGTTCCGTGATTTGATAACCTTTTTTTCTTTCTGTCAGCTCATAATATCTTAATTCATTCGAAATCGGTCAAAGAACAACGAAATTAACATGAAACTTCATCAAATAACAACAAAGTAGGCATTTTTCGCTGTTCCGTGCTTTGATAACCTTTTTTTTTTCTGTCAGCTCATAATATCTTAATTCATTCGAAATCGGTCAAAGAACAACGAAATTAACATGAAACTTCATCAAATAACAACAAAGTAGACATTTTTCGCTGTTCCTTGCTTTGATAATCTTTTTTTCTTTCTGTCAGCTCATAATATCTTAATTCATTCGAAATCGGCCAAAGAACAACGAAATTTACATGGAACTTCATCAAATAACAACAAAGTACACATTTTTCGCTGTTCCGTGCTTTGATAACCTTTTTTTTCTTTCTGTCAGCTCATAATATCTTAATTCATTCGAAATCGGTCAAAGAACAACGAAATTAACATGAAACTTCATGAAATAACAACAAAGTAGACATTTTTCGCTGTTCCGTGTTTCGATAACCGTTTTTCTTTCTGTGTCAGCTTCAAAATATCTTAATTCATTCGAATTCGTTGAAAGAACAACGAAATTAACGTGGAATTTCATCAAATAACAACAAAGTAGACATTTTTCGCTGTTCCGTGCTTTGGTAACCTTTTTTCCTTTCTGTCAGCTCATAATATCTTAATTCATTCGAAATCGGTCAAAGAACAACGAAATTAACATGAAACTTCATCAAATAACAACAAAGTAGACATTTTTCGCTGTTCCGTGCTTTGATAACCTTTTTTTCTTTCTGTCAGCTCATAATATCTTAATTCATTCGAAATCGGTCAAAGAACAACGAAATTTACATGGAACTTCATGAAATAACAACAAAGTAGACATTTTTCGCTGTTCCGTGTTTCGATAACCGTTTTTCTTTCTGTGTCAGCTTCAAAATATCTTAATTCATTCGAATTCGTTCAAAGAACAATGAAATTAACGTGGAATTTCATCAAATAACAACAAAGTAGACATTTTTCGCTGTTCCGTGCTTTGATAACCTTTTTTCCTTTCTGTCAGCTCATAATATCTTAATTCATTCGAAATCGGTCAAAGAACAACGAAATTAACATGAAATTTCATCAAATAACAAAAAAGTAGACATTTTTCGCTGTTCCGTGCTTTGATAACCTTTTTTTCTTTCTGTTAGCTCATAATATCTTAATTCATTCGAAATCGTTCAAAGAACAACGAAATTTACATGGAACTTCATCAAACAACAACAAAGTACACATTTTTCGCTGTTCCGTGCTTTGATAACCTTTTTTTCTTTCTGTCAGCTCATAATATCTTAATTCATTCGAAATCGGTCAATGAACAACGAAATTTACATGGAACTTCATCAAACAACAACAAAGTACACATTTTTCGCTGTTCCGTGCTTTGATAACCTTTTTTTCTTTCTGTCAGCTCATAATATCTTAATTCATTCGAAATCGGTCAAAGAAAAACGAAATTTACATGGAACTTCATCAAATAACAACAAAGTAGACATTTTTCGCTGTTCCGTGCTTTGATAACCTTTTTTTCTTTCTGTCAGCTCATAATATCTTAATTCATTCGAAATCGTTCAAAGAACAACGAAATTAACATGGAATTTCATCAAATAACAACAAAGTAGACATTTTTCGCTGTTCCGTGTTTGATAACCTTTTTTCTTTCTGTGTCAGCTTCCAAATATCTTAATTCATTCGAATTCGTTCAAAGAACAACGAAATTTACATGGAACTTCATCAAATAACAACAAAGTAGACATTTTTCGCTGTTCCGTGCTTTGATAACCTTTTTTTCTTTCTGTCAGCTCATAATATCTTAATTCATTCGAAATCGGCCAAAGAACAACGAAATTTACATGGAACTTCATCAAACAACAACAAAGTACACATTTTTCGCTGTTCCGTGCTTTGATAACCTTTTTTTCTTTTTGTCAGCTCATAATATCTTAATTCATTCGAAATCGGTCAAAGAACAACGAAATTTACATGGAACTTCATGAAATAACAACAAAGTAGACATTTTTCGCTGTTCCGTGCTTTGATAACCTTTTTTTCTTTTTGTCAGCTCATAATATCTTAATTCATTCGAAATCGGTCAAAGAACAACGAAATTTACATGGAACTTCATGAAATAACAACAAAGTAGACATTTTTCGCTGTTCCGTGTTTTGATAACCTTTTTTCTTTCTGTGTCAGCTTCAAAATATCTTAATTCATTCGAATTCGTTCAAAGAACAACGAAATTAACGTGGAATTTCATCAAATAACAACAAAGTAGACATTTTTCCCTGTTCCGTGCTTTGACAACCTTTTTTTCTTTCTGTCAACTCATAATATCTTAATTCATTCGAAATCGGTCAAAGAACAACGAAATTAACATGAAACTTCATCAAATAACAACAAAGTAGACATTTTTCGCTGTTCCGTGCTTTGATAATCTTTTTTTCTTTCTGTCAGCTCATAATATCTTAATTCATTCGAAATCGGCCAAAGAACAACGAAATTTACATGGAACTTCATCAAATAACAACAAAGTACACATTTTTCGCTGTTCCGTGCTTTGATAACCTTTTTTTCTTTCTGTCAGCTCATAATATCTTAATTCATTCGAAATCGGTCAAAGAACAACGAAATTTACATGGAACTTCATGAAATAACAACAAAGTAGACATTTTTCGCTGTTCCGTGTTTTGATAACCTTTTTTCTTTCTGTGTCAGCTTCAAAATATCTTAATTCATTCGAATTCGTTCAAAGAACAACGAAATTAACGTGGAATTTCATCAAATAACAACAAAGTAGACATTTTTCGCTGTTCCGTGCTTTGTTAACCTTTTTTTCTTTCTGTCAGCTCATAATATCTTAATTCATTCGAAATCGGTCAAAGAACAACGAAATTAACATGAAACTTCATCAAATAACAACAAAGTAGACATTTTTCGCTGTTCCGTGCTTTGATAATCTTTTTTTCTTTCTGTCAGCTCATAATATCTTAATTCATTCGAAATCGGTCAAAGAACAACGAAATTAACATGAAACTTCATCAAATAACAACAAAGTAGACATTTTTCGCTGTTGCGTGCTTTGATAACCTTTTTTTCTTTCTGTCAGCTCATAATATCTTAATCCATTCGAAATCGGTCAAAGAACAACGAAATTTACATGGAACTTCATGAAATAACAACAAAGTAGACATTTTTCGCTGTTCCGTCTTTCGATAACCGTTTTTCTTTCTGTGTCAGCTTCAAAATATCTTAATTCATTCGAATTCGTTCAAAGAACAACGAAATTAACGTGGAATTTCATCAAATAACAACAAAGTAGACATTTTTCGCTGTTCCGTGCTTTAATAACCTTTTTTCCTTTCTGTCAGCTCATAATATCTTAATTCATTCGAAATCGGTCAAAGAACAACGAAATTAACATGAAACTTCATCAAATAACCACAAAGTAGACATTTTTCGCTGTTCCGTGCTTTGATAACCTTTTTTTCTTTCTGTCAGCTCATAATATCTTAATTCATTCGAAATCGGTCAAAGAACAACTAAATTAACATGAAACTTCATGAAATAACAACAAAGTAGACATTTTTCGCTGTTCCGTGTTTCGATAACCGTTTTTCTTTCTGTGTCAGCTTCAAAATATCTTAATTCATTCGAATTCGTTGAAAGAACAACGAAATTAACGTGGAATTTCATCAAATAACAACAAAGTAGACATTTTTCGCTGTTCCGTGCTTTGATAACCTTTTTTCCTTTCTGTCAGCTCATAATATCTTAATTCATTCGAAATCGGTCAAAGAACAACGAAATTTACATGGAACTTCATGAAATAACAACAAAGTAGACATTTTTCGCTGTTCCGTGCTTTGATAACCTTTTTTTCTTTCTGTCAGCTCATAATATCTTAATTCATTCGAAATCGGTCAAAGAACAACGAAATTAACATGAAACTTCATCAAATAACAACAAAGTAGACATTTTTCGCTGTTCCGTGCTTTGATAATCTTTTTTTCTTTCTGTCAGCTCATAATATCTTAATTCATTCGAAATCGGCCAAAGAACAACGAAATTTACATGGAACTTCATCAAATAACAACAAAGTACACACTTTTCGCTGTTCCGTGCTTTGATAAGCTTTTTTTCTTTCTGTCAGCTCATAATATCATAATTCATTCGAAATCGGTCAAAGAACAACGAAATTTACATGGAACTTCATGAAATAACAACAAAGTAGACATTTTTCGCTGTTCCGTGTTTCGATAACCGTTTTTCTTTCTGTGTCAGCTTCAAAATATCTTAATTCATTCGAATTCGTTCAAAGGACAACGAAATTAACGTGGAATTTCATCAAATAACAACAAAGTAGACATTTTTCGCTGTTCCGTGCTTTGATAACCTTTTTTCCTTTCTGTCAGCTCATAATATCTTAATTCATTCGAAATCGGTCAAAGAACAACGAAATTAACATGAAACTTCACCAAATAACAACAAATTAGACATTTTTCGCTGTTCCGTGCTTTGATAACCTTTTTTTCTTTCTGTCAGCTCATAATATCTTAATTCATTCGAAATCGGTCAAAGAACAACGAAATTTACATGGAACTTCATGAAATAACAACAAAGTAGACATTTTTCGCTGTTCCGTGTTTCGATAACCGTTTTTCTTTCTGTGTCAGCTTCAAAATATCTTAATTCATTCGAATTCGTTGAAAGAACAACGAAATTAACGTGGAATTTCATCAAATAACAACAAAGTAGACATTTTTCGCTGTTCCGTGCTTTGATAACCTTTTTTCCTTTCTGTCAGCTCATAATATCTTAATTCATTCGAAATCGGTCAAAGAACAACGAAATTAACATGAAACTTCATCAAATAACAACAAAGTAGACATTTTTTGCTGTTCCGTGCTTTGATAACCTTTTTTTCTTTCTGTCAGCTCATAATATCTTAATTCATTCGAAATCGGTCAAAGAACAACGAAATTTACATGGAACTTCATGAAATAACAACAAAGTAGACATTTTTCGCTGTTCCGTGTTTCGATAACCGTTTTTCTTTCTGTGTCAGCTTCAAAATATCTTAATTCATTCGAATTCGTTCAAAGAACAACGAAATTAACGTGGAATTTCATCAAATAACAACAAAGTAGACATTTTTCGCTGTTCCGTGTTTTGATAACCTTTTTTCTTTCTGTCAGCTCATAATATCTTAATTCATTCGAAATCGTTCAAAGAACAACGAAATTTACATGGAACTTCATCAAACAACAACAAAGTACACATTTTTCGATGTTCCGTGCTTTGATAACCTTTTTTTCTTTCTGTCAGCTCATAATATCTTAACTCATTCGAAATCGGTCAAAGAACAACGAAATTTACATGGAACTTCATCAAACAACAACAAAGTACACATTTTTCGCTGTTCCGTGCTTTGATAACCTTTTTTTCTTTCTGTCAGCTCATAATATCTTAATTCATTCGAAATCGGTCAAAGAACAACGAAATTTACATGGAACTTCATGAAATAACAACAAAGTAGACATTTTTCGCTGTTCCGTGTTTTGATAAACTTTTTTCTTTCTGTGTCAGCTTCAAAATATCTTAATTCATTCGAATTCGTTCAAAGAACAACGAAATTAACGTGGAATTTCATCAAATAACAACAAAGTAGACATTTTTCGCTGTTCCGTGCTTTGATAACCTTTTTTTCTTTCTGTCAGCTCATAATATCTTAATTCATTCCAAATCGGTCAAAGAACAACGAAATTAACATGAAACTTCATCAAATAACAACAAAGTAGACATTTTTCGCTGTTCCGTGCTTTGATAATCTTTTTTTCTTTCTGTCAGCTCATAATATCTTAATTCATTCGAAATCGGTCAAAGAACAACGAAATTAACATGAAACTTCATCAAATAACAACAAAGTAGACATTTTTCGCTGTTCCGTGCTTTGATAACCTTTTTTTCTTTCTGTCAGCTCATAATATCTTAATTCATTCGAAATCGGTCAAAGAACAACGAAATTTACATGGAACTTCATGAAATAACAACAAAGTAGACATTTTTCGCTGTTCCGTGTTTCGATAACCGTTTTTCTTTCTGTGTCAGCTTCAAAATATCTTAATTCATTCGAATTCGTTCAAAGAACAACGAAATTAACGTGGAATTTCATCAAATAACAACAAAGTAGACATTTTTCGCTGTTCCGTGCTTTGATAACCTTTTTTTCTTTCTGTCAGCTCATAATATCTTAATTCATTCCAAATCGGTCAAAGAACAACGAAATTAACATGAAACTTCATCAAATAACAACAAAGTAGACATTTTTCGCTGTTCCGTGCTTTGATAATCTTTTTTTCTTTCTGTCAGCTCATAATATCTTAATTCATTCGAAATCGGTCAAAGAACAACGAAATTAACATGAAACTTCATCAAATAACAACAAAGTAGACATTTTTCGCTGTTCCGTGCTTTGATAACCTTTTTTTCTTTCTGTCAGCTCATAATATCTTAATTCATTCGAAATCGGTCAAAGAACAACGAAATTTACATGGAACTTCATCAAATAACAACAAAGTACACATTTTTCGCTGTTCCGTGCTTTGATAACCTTTTTTTTCTTTCTGTCAGCTCATAATATCTTAATTCATTCGAAATCGGTCAAAGAACAACGAAATTAACATGAAACTTCATGAAATAACAACAAAGTAGACATTTTTCGCTGTTCCGTGTTTCGATAACCGTTTTTCTTTCTGTGTCAGCTTCAAAATATCTTAATTCATTCGAATTCGTTGAAAGAACAACGAAATTAACGTGGAATTTCATCAAATAACAACAAAGTAGACATTTTTCGCTGTTCCGTGCTTTGGTAACCTTTTTTCCTTTCTGTCAGCTCATAATATCTTAATTCATTCGAAATCGGTCAAAGAACAACGAAATTAACATGAAACTTCATCAAATAACAACAAAGTAGACATTTTTCGCTGTTCCGTGCTTTGATAACCTTTTTTTCTTTCTGTCAGCTCATAATATCTTAATTCATTCGAAATCGGTCAAAGAACAACGAAATTTACATGGAACTTCATGAAATAACAACAAAGTAGACATTTTTCGCTGTTCCGTGTTTCGATAACCGTTTTTCTTTCTGTGTCAGCTTCAAAATATCTTAATTCATTCGAATTCGTTCAAAGAACAATGAAATTAACGTGGAATTTCATCAAATAACAACAAAGTAGACATTTTTCGCTGTTCCGTGCTTTGATAACCTTTTTTCCTTTCTGTCAGCTCATAATATCTTAATTCATTCGAAATCGGTCAAAGAACAACGAAATTAACATGAAATTTCATCAAATAACAAAAAA
>CAJVCO010000136.1:0-46880 GCA_910595825.1 Philhelius pedissequus
ATGAAGTTCCATGTAAATTTCGTTGTTCTTTGACCGATTTCGAATGAATTAAGATATTATGAGCTGACAGAAAGAAAAAAAGGTTATCAAAGCACGGAACAGCGAAAAATGTGTACTTTGTTGTTGTTTGATGAAGTTCCATGTAAATTTCGTTGTTCTTTGACCGATTTCGAATGAATTAAGATATTATGAGCTGACAGAAAGAAAAAAAGGTTATCAAAGCACGGAACAGCGAAAAATGTGTACTTTGTTGTTGTTTGATGAAGTTCCATGTAAATTTCGTTGTTCCTTGGCCGATTTCGAATGAATTAAGATATTATGAGCTGACAGAAAGAAAAAAAGGTTATCAAAGCACGGAACAGCGAAAAATGTCTACCTTGTTGTTATTTGATGAAATTCCTCGTTAATTTCGTTTTTCTTTGAACGAATTCGAATGAATTAAGACATTTTGAAGCTGACACAGAAAGAAAAACGGTTATCAAAACACGAACAGCGAAAAATGTCTACTTTGTTGTTATTTCATGAAGTTCCATGTAAATTTCGTTGTTCTTTGACCGATTTCGAATGAATTAAGATATTATGAGCTGACAGAAAGAAAAAAAGGTTATCAAAGCACGGAACAGCGAAAAATGTGTACTTTGTTGTTGTTTGATGAAGTTCCATGTAAATTTCGTTGTTCTTTGACCGATTTCGAATGAATTAAGATATTATGAGCTGACAGAAAGAAAAAAAGGTTATCAAAGCACGGAACAGCGAAAAATGTGTACTTTGTTGTTATTTGATGAAGTTTCATGTTAATTTCGTTGTTCTTTGACCGATTTCGAATGAATTAAGATATTATGAGCTGACAGAAAGAAAAAAAGGTTATCAAAGCACGGAACAGCGAAAAATGTCTACTTTGTTGTTATTTGATGAAATTCCACGTTAATTTCGTTGTTCTTTGAACGAATTCGAATGAATTAAGATATTTTGAAGCTGACACAGAAAGAAAAACGGTTACCGAAACACGGAACAGCGAAAAATGTCTACTTTGTTGTTATTTCATGAAGTTCCATGTAAATTTCGTTGTTCTTTGACCGATTTCGAATGAATTAAGATATTATGAGCTGACAGAAAGAAAAAAAGGTTATCAAAGCACGGAACAGCGAAAAATGTGTACTTTGTTGTTGTTTGATGAAGTTCCATGTAAATTTCGTTGTTCCTTGGCCGATTTCGAATGAATTAAGATATTATGAGCTGACAGAAAGAAAAAAAGGTTATCAAAGCACGGAATAGCGAAAAATGTCTACCTTGTTGTTATTTGATGAAATTCCTCGTTAATTTCGTTTTTCTTTGAACGAATTCGAATGAATTAAGACATTTTGAAGCTGACACAGAAAGAAAAACGGTTATCGAAACACGGAACAGCGAAAAATGTCTACTTTGTTGTTATTTCATGAAGTTCCATGTAAATTTCGTTGTTCTTTGACCGATTTCGAATGAATTAAGATATTATGAGCTGACAGAAAGAAAAAAAGGTTATCAAAGCACGGAACAGCGAAAAATGTGTACTTTGTTGTTGTTTGATGAAGTTCCATGTAAATTTCGTTGTTCTTTGACCGATTTCGAATGAATTAAGATATTATGAGCTGACAGAAAGAAAAAAAGGTTATCAAAGCACGGAACAGCGAAAAATGTGTACTTTGTTGTTATTTGATGAAGATTCATGTTAATTTCGTTGTTCTTTGACCGATTTCGAATGAATTAAGATATTATGAGCTGACAGAAAGAAAAAAAGGTTATCAAAGCACGGAACAGCGAAAAATGTCTACTTTGTTGTTATTTGATGAAATTCCCACGTTAATTTCGTTGTTCTTTGAACGAATTCGAATGAATTAAGATATTTTGAAGCTGACACAGAAAGAAAAACGGTTACCGAAACACGGAACAGCGAAAAATGTCTACTTTGTTGTTATTTCATGAAGTTCCATGTAAATTTCGTTGTTCTTTGACCGATTTCGAATGAATTAAGGTATTATGAGCTGACAGAAAGAAAAAAAGGTTATCAAAGCACGGAACAGCGAAAAATGTGTACTTTGTTGTTGTTTGATGAAGTTCCATGTAAATTTCGTTGTTCTTTGGCCGATTTCGAATGAATTAAGATATTATGAGCTGACAGAAAGAAAAAAAGGTTATCAAAGCACGGAACAGCGAAAAATGTCTACTTTGTTGTTATTTGATGAAGTTTCATGTTAATTTCGTTGTTCTTTGACCGATTTCGAATGAATTAAGATATTATGAGCTGACAGAAAGAAAAAAAAGTTATCAAAGCACGGGACAGCGAAAAATGTGTACTTTGTTGTTATTTGATGAAGTTTCATGTTAATTTCGTTGTTCTTTGACTGATTTCGAATGAATTAAGATATTATGAGCTGACAGAAAGAAAAAAAGGTTATCAAAGCACGGAACAGCGAAAAATGTCTACTTTGTTGTTATTTGATGAAATTCCACGTTAATTTCGTTGTTCTTTGAACGAATTCGAATGAATTAAGACATTTTGAAGCTGACACAGAAAGAAAAACGGTTATCGAAACACAGAACAGCGAAAAATGTCTACTTTGTTGTTATTTCATGAAGTTCCATGTAAATTTCGTTGTTCTTTGACCGATTTCGAATGAATTAAGATATTATGAGCTGACAGAAAGAAAAAAAGGTTATCAAAGCACGGAACAGCGAAAAATGTGTACTTTGTTGTTGTTTGATGAAGTTCCATGTAAATTTCGTTGTTCTTTGGCCGATTTCGAATGAATTAAGATATTATGAGCTGACAGAAAGAAAAAAGGTTATCAAAGCACGGAACAGCGAAAAATGTGTACTTTGTTGTTATTTGATGAAGTTTCATGTTAATTTCGTTGTTCTTTGACCGATTTCGAATGAATTAAGATATTATGAGCTGACAGAAAGAAAAAAAAGGTTATCAAAGCACGGAACAGCGAAAAATGTCTACTTTGTTGTTATTTGATGAAATTCCACGTTAATTTCGTTGTTCTTTGAACGAATTCGAATGAATTAAGACATTTTGAAGCTGACACAGAAAGAAAAACGGTTATCGAAACACGGAACAGCGAAAAATGTCTACTTTGTTGTTATTTCATGAAGTTCCATGTAAATTTCGTTGTTCTTTGACCGATTTCGAATGAATTAAGATATTATGAGCTGACAGAAAGAAAAAAAGGTTATCAAAGCACGGAACAGCGAAAAATGTGTACTTTGTTGTTGTTTGATGAAGTTCCATGTAAATTTCGTTGTTCTTTGGCCGATTTCGAATGAATTAAGATATTATGAGCTGACAGAAAGAAAAAAAGGTTATCAAAGCACGGAACAGCGAAAAAATGTCTACTTTGTTGTTATTTGATGAAGTTTCATGTTAATTTCGTTGTTCTTTGACCGATTTCGAATGAATTAAGATATTATGAGCTGACAGAAAGAAAAAAAAGTTATCAAAGCACGGAACAGCGAAAAATGTCTACTTTGTTGTTATTTGATGAAGTTTCATGTTAATTTCGTTGTTCTTTGACCGATTTCGAATGAATTAAGATATTATGAGCTGACAGAAAGAAAAAAAGGTTATCAAAGCACGGAACAGCGAAAAATGTCTACTTTAATGTTATTTGATGAAGTTCCATGTAAATTTCGTTGTTCTTTGAACGAATTCGAATGAATTAAGATATTTTGAAGCTGACACAGAAAGAAAAACGGTTATCAAAACACGGAACAGCGAAAAATGTGTACTTTGTTGTTGTTTGATGAAGTTCGATGTAAATTTCGTTGTTCTTTGACCGATTTCGAATGAATTAAGATATTATGAGCTGACAGAAAGAAAAAAAGGTTATCAAAACACGGAACAGCGAAAAATGTCTACTTTGTTGTTATTTGATGAAATTCCATGTTAATTTCGTTGTTCTTTGAACGATTTCGAATGAATTAAGATATTATGAGCTGACAGAAAGAAAAAAAGGTTATCAAAGCACGGAACAGCGAAAAATGTCTACTTTGTTGTTATTTGATGAAGTTTCATGTTAATTTCGTGTTCTTTGACCGATTTCGAATGAATTAAGATATTATGAGCTGACAGAAAGAAAAAAAGGTTATCAAAGCACGGAACAGCGAAAAATGTCTACTTTGTTGTTATTTGATGAAAATCCACGTTAATTTCGTTGTTCTTTGAACGAATTCGAATGAATTAAGATATTTTGAAGCTGACACAGAAAGAAAAACGGTTATCGAAACACGGAACAGCGAAAAATGTCTACTTTGTTGTTATTTCATGAAGTTCCATGTAAATTTCGTTGTTCTTTGACCGATTTCGAATGAATTAAGATATTATGAGCTGACAGAAAGAAAAAAAGGTTATCAAAGCACGGAACAGCGAAAAATGTGTACTTTGTTGTTGTTTGATGAAGTTCCATGTAAATTTCGTTGTTCTTTGACCGATTTCGAATGAATTAAGATATTATGAGCTGACAGAAAGAAAAAAAGGTTATCAAAGCACGGAACAGCGAAAAATGTGTACTTTGTTGTTGTTTGATGAAGTTCCATGTAAATTTCGTTGTTCTTTGGCCGATTTCGAATGAATTAAGATATTATGAGCTGACAGAAAGAAAAAAAGGTTATCAAAGCACGGAACAGCGAAAAATGTCTACTTTGTTGTTATTTGATGAAATTCCACGTTAATTTCGTTGTTCTTTGAACGAATTCGAATGAATTAAGACATTTTGAAGCTGACACAGAAAGAAAAACGGTTATCGAAACACGGAACAGCGAAAAATGTCTACTTTGTTGTTATTTCATGATGTTCCATGTAAATTTCGTTGTTCTTTGACCGATTTCGAATGAATTAAGATATTATGAGCTGACAGAAAGAAAAAAAGGTTATCAAAGCACGGAACAGCGAAAAATGTGTACTTTGTTGTTGTTTGATGAAGTTCCATGTAAATTTCGTTGTTCTTTGACCGATTTCGAATGAATTAAGATATTATGAGCTGACAGAAAGAAAAAAAGGTTATCAAAGCACGGAACAGCGAAAAATGTGTACTTTGTTGTTATTTGATGAAGTTTCATGTTAATTTCGTTGTTCTTTGACCGATTTCGAATGAATTAAGATATTATGAGCTGACAGAAAGAAAAAAAGGTTATCAAAGCACGGAACAGCGAAAAATGTCTACTTTGTTGTTATTTGATGAAATTCCACGTTAATTTCGTTGTTCTTTGAACGAATTCGAATGAATTAAGACATTTTGAAGCTGACACAGAAAGAAAAACGGTTATCGAAACACGGAACAGCGAAAAATGTCTACTTTGTTGTTATTTCATGAAGTTCCATGTAAATTTCGTTGTTCTTTGACCGATTTCGAATGAATTAAGATATTATGAGCTGACAGAAAGAAAAAAAGGTTATCAAAGCACGGAACAGCGAAAAATGTGTACTTTGTTGTTGTTTGATGAAGTTCCATGTAAATTTCGTTGTTCTTTGGCCGATTTCGAATGAATTAAGATATTATGAGCTGACAGAAAGAAAAAAAGGTTATCAAAGCACGGAACAGCGAAAAATGTCTACTTTGTTGTTATTTGATGAAGTTTCATGTTAATTTCGTTGTTCTTTGACCGATTTCGAATGAATTAAGATATTATGAGCTGACAGAAAGAAAAAAAAGTTATCAAAGCACGGAACAGCGAAAAATGTCTACTTTGTTGTTATTTGATGAAGTTTCATGTTAATTTCGTTGTTCTTTGACCGATTTCGAATGAATTAAGATATTATGAGCTGACAGAAAGAAAAAAAGGTTATCAAAGCACGGAACAGCGAAAAATGTCTACTTTAATGTTATTTGATGAAGTTCCATGTAAATTTCGTTGTTCTTTGAACGAATCCGAATGAATTAAGATATTTTGAAGCTGACACAGAAAGAAAAACGGTTATCAAAACACGGAACAGCGAAAAATGTGTACTTTGTTGTTGTTTGATGAAGTTCGATGTAAATTTCGTTGTTCTTTGACCGATTTCGAATGAATTAAGATATTATGAGCTGACAGAAAGAAAAAAAGGTTATCAAAACACGGAACAGCGAAAATGTCTACTCTGTTGTTATTTGATGAATTTCCATGTTAATTTCGTTGTTCTTTGAACGATTTCGAATGAATTAAGATATTATGAGCTGACAGAAAGAAAAAAAGGTTATCAAGCACGGAACAGCGAAAAATGTCTACTTTGTTGTTATTTGATGAAGTTTCATGTTAATTTCGTTGTTCTTTGACCGATTTCGAATGAATTAAGATATTATGAGCTGACAGAAAGAAAAAAAGGTTATCAAAGCACGGAACAGCGAAAAATGTCTACTTTGTTGTTATTTGAAGAAAATCCACGTTAATTTCGTTGTTCTTTGAACGAATTCGAATGAATTAAGATATTTTTAAGCTGACACAGAAAGAAAAACGGTTATCGAAACACGGAACAGCGAAAAATGTCTACTTTGTTGTTATTTCATGAAGTTCCATGTAAATTTCGTTGTTCTTTGACCGATTTCGAATGAATTAAGATATTATGAGCTGACAGAAAGAAAAAAAGGTTATCAAAGCACGGAACAGCGAAAAATGTGTACTTTGTTGTTGTTTGATGAAGTTCCATGTAAATTTCGTTGTTCTTTGACCGATTTCGAATGAATTAAGATATTATGAGCTGACAGAAAGAAAAAAAAGGTTATCAAAGCACGGAACAGCGAAAAATGTGTACTTTGTTGTTGTTTGATGAAGTTCCATGTAAATTTCGTTGTTCTTTGGCCGATTTCGAATGAATTAAGATATTATGAGCTGACAGAAAGAAAAAAAGGTTATCAAAGCACGGAACAGCGAAAAATGTCTACTTTGTTGTTATTTGATGAAATTCCACGTTAATTTCGTTGTTCTTTGAACGAATTCGAATGAATTAAGACATTTTGAAGCTGACACAGAAAGAAAAACGGTTATCGAAACACGGAACAGCGAAAAATGTCTACTTTGTTGTTATTTCATGAAGTTCCATGTAAATTTCGTTGTTCTTTGACCGATTTCGAATGAATTAAGATATTATGAGCTGACAGAAAGAAAAAAAGGTTATCAAAGCACGGAACAGCGAAAAATGTGTACTTTGTTGTTGTTTGATGAAGTTCCATGTAAATTTCGTTGTTCTTTGACCGATTTCGAATGAATTAAGATATTATGAGCTGACAGAAAGAAAAAAAGGTTATCAAAGCACGGAACAGCGAAAAATGTGTACTTTGTTGTTATTTGATGAAGTTTCATGTTAATTTCGTTGTTCTTTGACCGATTTCGAATGAATTAAGATATTATGAGCTGACAGAAAGAAAAAAAGGTTATCAAAGCACGGAACAGCGAAAAATGTCTACTTTGTTGTTATTTGATGAAATTCCACGTTAATTTCGTTGTTCTTTGAACGAATTCGAATGAATTAAGACATTTTGAAGCTGACACAGAAAGAAAAAACGGTTATCGAAACACGGAACAGCGAAAAATGTCTACTTTGTTGTTATTTCATGAAGTTCCATGTAAATTTCGTTGTTCTTTTGACCGATTTCGAATGAATTAAGATATTATGAGCTGACAGAAAGAAAAAAAGGTTATCAAAAGCACGGAACAGCGAAAAATGTGTACTTTGTTGTTGTTTGATGAAGTTCCATGTAAATTTCGTTGTTCTTTGGCCGATTTCGAATGAATTAAGATATTATGAGCTGACAGAAAGAAAAAAAGGTTATCAAAGCACGGAACAGCGAAAAATGTGTACTTTGTTGTTATTTGATGAAGTTTCATGTTAATTTCGTTGTTCTTTGACCGATTTCGAATGAATTAAGATATTATGAGCTGACAGAAAGAAAAAAAGGTTATCAAAGCACGGAACAGCGAAAAATGTCTACTTTGTTGTTATTTGATGAAATTCCACGTTAATTTCGGTGTTCTTTGAACGAATTCGAATGAATTAAGACATTTTGAAGCTGACACAGAAAGAAAAACGGTTATCGAAACACGGAACAGCGAAAAATGTCTACTTTGTTGTTATTTCATGAAGTTCCATGTAAATTTCGTTGTTCTTTGACCGATTTCGAATGAATTAAGATATTATGAGCTGACAGAAAGAAAAAAAGGTTATCAAAGCACGGAACAGCGAAAAATGTGTACTTTGTTGTTGTTTGATGAAGTTCCATGTAAATTTCGTTGTTCTTTGGCCGATTTCGAATGAATTAAGATATTATGAGCTGACAGAAAGAAAAAAAGGTTATCAAAGCACGGAACAGCGAAAAATGTCTACTTTGTTGTTATTTGATGATGTTTCATGTTAATTTCGTTGTTCTTTGACCGATTTCGAATGAATTAAGATATTATGAGCTGACAGAAAGAAAAAAAAGTTATCAAAGCACGGAACAGCGAAAAATGTCTACTTTGTTGTTATTTGATGAAGTTTCATGTTAATTTCGTTGTTCTTTGACCGATTTCGAATGAATTAAGATATTATGAGCTGACAGAAAGAAAAAAAGGTTATCAAAGCACGGAACAGCGAAAAATGTCTACTTTGTTGTTATTTGATGAAGTTCCATGTAAATTTCGTTGGTCTTTGAACGAATTCGAATGAATTAAGATATTTTGAAGCTGACACAGAAAGAAAAACGGTTATCAAAACACTGAACAGCGAAAAATGTGTACTTTGTTGTTGTTTGATGAAGTTCGATGTAAATTTCGTTGTTCTTTGACCGATTTCGAATGAATTAAGATATTATGAGCTGACAGAAAGAAAAAAAGGTTATCAAAACACGGAACAGCGAAAAATGTCTACTTTGTTGTTATTTGATGAAATTCCATGTTAATTTCGTTGTTCTTTGAACGATTTCGAATGAATTAAGATATTATGAGCTGACAGAAAGAAAAAAAGGTTATCAAAGCACGGAACAGCGAAAAATGTGTACTTTGTTGTTATTTGATGAAGTTTCATGTTAATTTCGTTGTTCTTTGACCGATTTCGAATGAATTAAGATATTATGAGCTGACAGAAAGAAAAAAAGGTTATCAAAGCACGGAACAGCGAAAAATGTCTACTTTGTTGTTATTTGATGAAATTCCACGTTAATTTCGTTGTTCTTTGAACGAATTCGAATGAATTAAGACATTTTGAAGCTGACACAGAAAGAAAAAACGGTTATCGAAACACGGAACAGCGAAAAATGTCTACTTTGTTGTTATTTCATGAAGTTCCATGTAAATTTCGTTGTTCTTTGACCGATTTCGAATGAATTAAGATATTATGAGCTGACAAGAAAGAAAAAAAGGTTATCAAAGCACGGAACAGCGAAAAATGTGTACTTTGTTGTTGTTTGATGAAGTTCCATGTAAATTTCGTTGTTCTTTGGCCGATTTCGAATGAATTAAGATATTATGAGCTGACAGAAAGAAAAAAAGGTTATCAAAGCACGGAACAGCGAAAAATGTGTACTTTGTTGTTATTTGATGAAGTTTCATGTTAATTTCGTTGTTCTTTGACCGATTTCGAATGAATCAAGATATTATGAGCTGACAGAAAGAAAAAAAGGTTATCAAAGCACGGAACAGCGAAAAATGTCTACTTTGTTTTTATTTGATGAAATTCCACGTTAATTTCGTTATTCTCTGAACGAATTCGAATGAATTAAGACATTTTGAAGCTGACACAGAAAGAAAAACGGTTATCGAAACACGGAACAGCGAAAAATGTCTACTGTGTTGTTATTTCATGAAGTTCCATGTAAATTTCGTTGTTCTTTGACCGATTTCGAATGAATTAAGATATTATGAGCTGACAGAAAGAAAAAAAGGTTATCAAAGCACGGAACAGCGAAAAATGTGTACTTTGTTGTTGTTTGATGAAGTTCCATGTAAATTTCGTTGTTCTTTGGCCGATTTCGAATGAATTAAGATATTATGAGCTGACAGAAAGAAAAAAAGGTTATCAAAGCACGGAACAGCGAAAAATGTCTACTTTGTTGTTATTTGATGAAGTTTCATGTTAATTTCGTTGTTCTTTGACCGATTTCGAATGAATTACGATATTATGAGCTGACAGAAAGAAAAAAAAGTTATCAAAGCACGGAAGGAACAGCGAAAAATGTCTACTTTGTTGTTATTTGATGAAGTTTCATGTTAATTTCGTTGTTCTTTGACCGATTTCGAATGAATTAAGATATTATGAGCTGACAGAAAGAAAAAAAGGTTATCAAAGCACGGAACAGCGAAAAATGTCTACTTTGTTGTTATTTGATGAAGTTCCATGTAAATTTCGTTGTTCTTTGAACGAATTCGAATGAATTAAGATATTTTGAAGCTGACACAGAAAGAAAAACGGTTATCAAAACACGGAACAGCGAAAAATGTGTACTTTGTTGTTGTTTGATGAAGTTCGATGTAAATTTCGTTGTTCTTTGACCGATTTCGAATGAATTAAGATATTATGAGCTCACAGAAAGAAAAAAAGGTTATCAAAACACGGAACAGCGAAAAATGTCTACTTTGTTGTTATTTGATGAAATTCCATGTTAATTTCGTTGTTCTTTGAACGATTTCGAATGAATTAAGATATTATGAGCTGACAGAAAGAAAAAAAGGTTATCAAAGCACGGAACAGCGAAAAATGTCTACTTTGTTGTTATTTGATGAAGTTTCATGTTAATTTCGTTGTTCTTTGACCGATTTCGAATGAATTAAGATATTATGAGCTGACAGAAAAAAAAAAAGGTTATCAAAGCACGGAACAGCGAAAAATGTCTACTTTGTTGTTATTTGATGAAATTCCACGTTAATTTCGTTGTTCTTTGAACGAATTCGAATGAATTAAGATATTTTGAAGCTGACACAGAAAGAAAAACGGTTATCGAAACACGGAACAGCGAAAAATGTCTACTTTGTTGTTATTTCATGAAGTTCCATGTAAATTTCGTTGTTCTTTGACCGATTTCGAATGAATTAAGATATTATGAGCTGACAGAAAGAAAAAAAGGTTATCAAAGCACGGAACAGCGAAAAATGTGTACTTTGTTGTTGTTTGATGAAGTTCCATGTAAATTTCGTTGTTCTTTGACCGATTTCGAAT
The DNA here is from genome assembly GCA_910595825.1 of Philhelius pedissequus. Taxonomy (NCBI): domain Eukaryota; kingdom Metazoa; phylum Arthropoda; class Insecta; order Diptera; family Syrphidae; genus Philhelius; species Philhelius pedissequus. The sequence goes on from CAJVCO010000136.1 coordinate 11,144, forward strand.
GAATTAAGATATTATGAGCTGACAGAAAGAAAAAAAGGTTATCAAAGCACGGAACAGCGAAAAATGTGTACTTTGTTGTTGTTTGATGAAGTTCCATGTAAATTTCGTTGTTCCTTGGCCGATTTCGAATGAATTAAGATATTATGAGCTGACAGAAAGAAAAAAAGGTTATCAAAGCACGGAATAGCGAAAAATGTCTACCTTGTTGTTATTTGATGAAATTCCTCGTTAATTTCGTTTTTCTTTGAACGAATTCGAATGAATTAAGACATTTTGAAGCTGACACAGAAAGAAAAACGGTTATCGAAACACGGAACAGCGAAAAATGTCTACTTTGTTGTTATTTCATGAAGTTCCATGTAAATTTCGTTGTTCTTTGACCGATTTCGAATGAATTAAGATATTATGAGCTGACAGAAAGAAAAAAAGGTTATCAAAGCACGGAACAGCGAAAAATGTGTACTTTGTTGTTGTTTGATGAAGTTCCATGTAAATTTCGTTGTTCTTTGACCGATTTCGAATGAATTAAGATATTATGAGCTGACAGAAAGAAAAAAAGGTTATCAAAGCACGGAACAGCGAAAAATGTGTACTTTGTTGTTATTTGATGAAGTTTCATGTTAATTTCGTTGTTCTTTGACCGATTTCGAATGAATTAAGATATTATGAGCTGACAGAAAGAAAAAAAGGTTATCAAAGCACGGAACAGCGAAAAATGTCTACTTTGTTGTTATTTGATGAAATTCCACGTTAATTTCGTTGTTCTTTGAACGAATTCGAATGAATTAAGATATTTTGAAGCTGACACAGAAAGAAAAACGGTTACCGAAACACGGAACAGCGAAAAATGTCTACTTTGTTGTTATTTCATGAAGTTCCATGTAAATTTCGTTGTTCTTTGACCGATTTCGAATGAATTAAGATATTATGAGCTGACAGAAAGAAAAAAAGGTTATCAAAGCACGGAACAGCGAAAAATGTGTACTTTGTTGTTGTTTGATGAAGTTCCATGTAAATTTCGTTGTTCCTTGGCCGATTTCGAATGAATTAAGATATTATGAGCTGACAGAAAGAAAAAAAGGTTATCAAAGCACGGAATAGCGAAAAATGTCTACCTTGTTGTTATTTGATGAAATTCCTCGTTAATTTCGTTTTTCTTTGAACGAATTCGAATGAATTAAGACATTTTGAAGCTGACACAGAAAGAAAAACGGTTATCGAAACACGGAACAGCGAAAAATGTCTACTTTGTTGTTATTTCATGAAGTTCCATGTAAATTTCGTTGTTCTTTGACCGATTTCGAATGAATTAAGATATTATGAGCTGACAGAAAGAAAAAAAGGTTATCAAAGCACGGAACAGCGAAAAATGTGTACTTTGTTGTTGTTTGATGAAGTTCCATGTAAATTTCGTTGTTCTTTGACCGATTTCGAATGAATTAAGATATTATGAGCTGACAGAAAGAAAAAAAGGTTATCAAAGCACGGAACAGCGAAAAATGTGTACTTTGTTGTTATTTGATGAAGATTCATGTTAATTTCGTTGTTCTTTGACCGATTTCGAATGAATTAAGATATTATGAGCTGACAGAAAGAAAAAAAGGTTATCAAAGCACGGAACAGCGAAAAATGTCTACTTTGTTGTTATTTGATGAAATTCCACGTTAATTTCGTTGTTCTTTGAACGAATTCGAATGAATTAAGATATTTTGAAGCTGACACAGAAAGAAAAACGGTTACCGAAACACGGAACAGCGAAAAATGTCTACTTTGTTGTTATTTCATGAAGTTCCATGTAAATTTCGTTGTTCTTTGACCGATTTCGAATGAATTAAGGTATTATGAGCTGACAGAAAGAAAAAAAAGGTTATCAAAGCACGGAACAGCGAAAAATGTGTACTTTGTTGTTGTTTGATGAAGTTCCATGTAAATTTCGTTGTTCTTTGGCCGATTTCGAATGAATTAAGATATTATGAGCTGACAGAAAGAAAAAAAGGTTATCAAAGCACGGAACAGCGAAAAATGTCTACTTTGTTGTTATTTGATGAAGTTTCATGTTAATTTCGTTGTTCTTTGACCGATTTCGAATGAATTAAGATATTATGAGCTGACAGAAAGAAAAAAAAGTTATCAAAGCACGGGACAGCGAAAAATGTGTACTTTGTTGTTATTTGATGAAGTTTCATGTTAATTTCGTTGTTCTTTGACTGATTTCGAATGAATTAAGATATTATGAGCTGACAGAAAGAAAAAAAGGTTATCAAAGCACGGAACAGCGAAAAATGTCTACTTTGTTGTTATTTGATGAAATTCCACGTTAATTTCGTTGTTCTTTGAACGAATTCGAATGAATTAAGACATTTTGAAGCTGACACAGAAAGAAAAACGGTTATCGAAACACAGAACAGCGAAAAATGTCTACTTTGTTGTTATTTCATGAAGTTCCATGTAAATTTCGTTGTTCTTTGACCGATTTCGAATGAATTAAGATATTATGAGCTGACAGAAAGAAAAAAAGGTTATCAAAGCACGGAACAGCGAAAAATGTGTACTTTGTTGTTGTTTGATGAAGTTCCATGTAAATTTCGTTGTTCTTTGCCGATTTCGAATGAATTAAGATATTATGAGCTGACAGAAAGAAAAAAGGTTATCAAAGCACGGAACAGCGAAAAATGTGTACTTTGTTGTTATTTGATGAAGTTTCATGTTAATTTCGTTGTTCTTTGACCGATTTCGAATGAATTAAGATATTATGAGCTGACAGAAAGAAAAAAAGGTTATCAAAGCACGGAACAGCGAAAAATGTCTACTTTGTTGTTATTTGATGAAATTCCACGTTAATTTCGTTGTTCTTTGAACGAATTCGAATGAATTAAGACATTTTGAAGCTGACACAGAAAGAAAAACGGTTATCGAAACACGGAACAGCGAAAAATGTCTACTTTGTTGTTATTTCATGAAGTTCCATGTAAATTTCGTTGTTCTTTGACCGATTTCGAATGAATTAAGATATTATGAGCTGACAGAAAGAAAAAAAGGTTATCAAAGCACGGAACAGCGAAAAATGTGTACTTTGTTGTTGTTTGATGAAGTTCCATGTAAATTTCGTTGTTCTTTGGCCGATTTCGAATGAATTAAGATATTATGAGCTGACAGAAAGAAAAAAAGGTTATCAAAGCACGGAACAGCGAAAAATGTCTACTTTGTTGTTATTTGATGAAGTTTCATGTTAATTTCGTTGTTCTTTGACCGATTTCGAATGAATTAAGATATTATGAGCTGACAGAAAGAAAAAAAAGTTATCAAAGCACGGAACAGCGAAAAATGTCTACTTTGTTGTTATTTGATGAAGTTTCATGTTAATTTCGTTGTTCTTTGACCGATTTCGAATGAATTAAGATATTATGAGCTGACAGAAAGAAAAAAAGGTTATCAAAGCACGGAACAGCGAAAAATGTCTACTTTAATGTTATTTGATGAAGTTCCATGTAAATTTCGTTGTTCTTTGAACGAATTCGAATGAATTAAGATATTTTGAAGCTGACACAGAAAGAAAAACGGTTATCAAAACACGGAACAGCGAAAAATGTGTACTTTGTTGTTGTTTGATGAAGTTCGATGTAAATTTCGTTGTTCTTTGACCGATTTCGAATGAATTAAGATATTATGAGCTGACAGAAAGAAAAAAAGGTTATCAAAACACGGAACAGCGAAAAATGTCTACTTTGTTGTTATTTGATGAAATTCCATGTTAATTTCGTTGTTCTTTGAACGATTTCGAATGAATTAAGATATTATGAGCTGACAGAAAGAAAAAAAGGTTATCAAAGCACGGAACAGCGAAAAATGTCTACTTTGTTGTTATTTGATGAAGTTTCATGTTAATTTCGTTGTTCTTTGACCGATTTCGAATGAATTAAGATATTATGAGCTGACAGAAAGAAAAAAAGGTTATCAAAGCACGGAACAGCGAAAAATGTCTACTTTGTTGTTATTTGATGAAAATCCACGTTAATTTCGTTGTTCTTTGAACGAATTCGAATGAATTAAGATATTTTGAAGCTGACACAGAAAGAAAAACGGTTATCGAAACACGGAACAGCGAAAAATGTCTACTTTGTTGTTATTTCATGAAGTTCCATGTAAATTTCGTTGTTCTTTGACCGATTTCGAATGAATTAAGATATTATGAGCTGACAGAAAGAAAAAAAGGTTATCAAAGCACGGAACAGCGAAAAATGTGTACTTTGTTGTTGTTTGATGAAGTTCCATGTAAATTTCGTTGTTCTTTGACCGATTTCGAATGAATTAAGATATTATGAGCTGACAGAAAGAAAAAAAGGTTATCAAAGCACGGAACAGCGAAAAATGTGTACTTTGTTGTTGTTTGATGAAGTTCCATGTAAATTTCGTTGTTCTTTGGCCGATTTCGAATGAATTAAGATATTATGAGCTGACAGAAAGAAAAAAAGGTTATCAAAGCACGGAACAGCGAAAAATGTCTACTTTGTTGTTATTTGATGAAATTCCACGTTAATTTCGTTGTTCTTTGAACGAATTCGAATGAATTAAGACATTTTGAAGCTGACACAGAAAGAAAAACGGTTATCGAAACACGGAACAGCGAAAAATGTCTACTTTGTTGTTATTTCATGATGTTCCATGTAAATTTCGTTGTTCTTTGACCGATTTCGAATGAATTAAGATATTATGAGCTGACAGAAAGAAAAAAAGGTTATCAAAGCACGGAACAGCGAAAAATGTGTACTTTGTTGTTGTTTGATGAAGTTCCATGTAAATTTCGTTGTTCTTTGACCGATTTCGAATGAATTAAGATATTATGAGCTGACAGAAAGAAAAAAAGGTTATCAAAGCACGGAACAGCGAAAAATGTGTACTTTGTTGTTATTTGATGAAGTTTCATGTTAATTTCGTTGTTCTTTGACCGATTTCGAATGAATTAAGATATTATGAGCTGACAGAAAGAAAAAAAGGTTATCAAAGCACGGAACAGCGAAAAATGTCTACTTTGTTGTTATTTGATGAAATTCCATTTTGAAGCTGACACAGAAAGAAAAACGGTTATCGAAACACGGAACAGCGAAAAATGTCTACTTTGTTGTTATTTCATGAAGTTCCATGTAAATTTCGTTGTTCTTTGACCGATTTCGAATGAATTAAGATATTATGAGCTGACAGAAAGAAAAAAAGGTTATCAAAGCACGGAACAGCGAAAAATGTGTACTTTGTTGTTGTTTGATGAAGTTCCATGTAAATTTCGTTGTTCTTTGGCCGATTTCGAATGAATTAAGATATTATGAGCTGACAGAAAGAAAAAAAGGTTATCAAAGCACGGAACAGCGAAAAATGTCTACTTTGTTGTTATTTGATGAAGTTTCATGTTAATTTCGTTGTTCTTTGACCGATTTCGATGAATTAAGATATTATGAGCTGACAGAAAGAAAAAAAAGTTATCAAAGCACGGAACAGCGAAAAAATGTCTACTTTGTTGTTATTTGATGAAGTTTCATGTTAATTTCGTTGTTCTTTGACCGATTTCGAATGAATTAAGATATTATGAGCTGACAGAAAGAAAAAAAGGTTATCAAAGCACGGAACAGCGAAAAATGTCTTACTTTAATGTTATTTGATGAAGTTCCATGTAAATTTCGTTGTTCTTTGAACGAATCCGAATGAATTAAGATATTTTGAAGCTGACACAGAAAGAAAAACGGTTATCAAAACACGGAACAGCGAAAAATGTGTACTTTGTTGTTGTTTGATGAAGTTCGATGTAAATTTCGTTGTTCTTTGACCGATTTCGAATGAATTAAGATATTATGAGCTGACAGAAAGAAAAAAAGGTTATCAAAACACGGAACAGCGAAAAAATGTCTACTTTGTTGTTATTTGATGAATTTCCATGTTAATTTCGTTGTTCTTTGAACGATTTCGAATGAATTAAGATATTATGAGCTGACAGAAAGAAAAAAAGGTTATCAAAGCACGGAACAGCGAAAAATGTCTACTTTGTTGTTATTTGATGAAGTTTCATGTTAATTTCGTTGTTCTTTGACCGATTTCGAATGAATTAAGATATTATGAGCTGACAGAAAGAAAAAAAGGTTATCAAAGCACGGAACAGCGAAAAATGTCTACTTTGTTGTTATTTGAAGAAAATCCACGTTAATTTCGTTGTTCTTTGAACGAATTCGAATGAATTAAGATATTTTTAAGCTGACACAGAAAGAAAAACGGTTATCGAAACACGGAACAGCGAAAAATGTCTACTTTGTTGTTATTTCATGAAGTTCCATGTAAATTTCGTTGTTCTTTGACCGATTTCGAATGAATTAAGATATTATGAGCTGACAGAAAGAAAAAAAGGTTATCAAAGCACGGAACAGCGAAAAATGTGTACTTTGTTGTTGTTTGATGAAGTTCCATGTAAATTTCGTTGTTCTTTGACCGATTTCGAATGAATTAAGATATTATGAGCTGACAGAAAGAAAAAAAGGTTATCAAAGCACGGAACAGCGAAAAATGTGTACTTTGTTGTTGTTTGATGAAGTTCCATGTAAATTTCGTTGTTCTTTGGCCGATTTCGAATGAATTAAAATATTATGAGCTGACAGAAAGAAAAAAAGGTTATCAAAGCACGGAACAGCGAAAAATGTCTACTTTGTTGTTATTTGATGAAATTCCACGTTAATTTCGTTGTTCTTTGAACGAATTCGAATGAATTAAGACATTTTGAAGCTGACACAGAAAGAAAAACGGTTATCGAAACACGGAACAGCGAAAAATGTCTACTTTGTTGTTATTTCATGAAGTTCCATGTAAATTTCGTTGTTCTTTGACCGATTTCGAATGAATTAAGATATTATGAGCTGACAGAAAGAAAAAAAGGTTATCAAAGCACGGAACAGCGAAAATATGGTGTACTTTGTTGTTGTTTGATGAAGTTCCATGTAAATTTCGTTGTTCTTTGACCGATTTCGAATGAATTAAGATATTATGAGCTGACAGAAAGAAAAAAAGGTTATCAAAGCACGGAACAGCGAAAAATGTGTACTTTGTTGTTATTTGATGAAGTTTCATGTTAATTTCGTTGTTCTTTGACCGATTTCGAATGAATTAAGATATTATGAGCTGACAGAAAGAAAAAAAGGTTATCAAAGCACGGAACAGCGAAAAATGTCTACTTTGTTGTTATTTGATGAAATTCCACGTTAATTTCGTTGTTCTTTGAACGAATTCGAATGAATTAAGACATTTTGAAGCTGACACAGAAAGAAAAACGGTTATCGAAACACGGAACAGCGAAAAATGTCTACTTTGTTGTTATTTCATGAAGTTCCATGTAAATTTCGTTGTTCTTTGACCGATTTCGAATGAATTAAGATATTATGAGCTGACAGAAAGAAAAAAAGGTTATCAAAAGCACGGAACAGCGAAAAATGTGTACTTTGTTGTTGTTTGATGAAGTTCCATGTAAATTTCGTTGTTCTTTGGCCGATTTCGAATGAATTAAGATATTATGAGCTGACAGAAAGAAAAAAAGGTTATCAAAGCACGGAACAGCGAAAAATGTGTACTTTGTTGTTATTTGATGAAGTTTCATGTTAATTTCGTTGTTCTTTGACCGATTTCGAATGAATTAAGATATTATGAGCTGACAGAAAGAAAAAAAGGTTATCAAAGCACGGAACAGCGAAAAATGTCTACTTTGTTGTTATTTGATGAAATTCCACGTTAATTTCGTTGTTCTTTGAACGAATTCGAATGAATTAAGACATTTTGAAGCTGACACAGAAAGAAAAACGGTTATCGAAACACGGAACAGCGAAAAATGTCTACTTTGTTGTTATTTCATGAAGTTCCATGTAAATTTCGTTGTTCTTTGACCGATTTCGAATGAATTAAGATATTATGAGCTGACAGAAAGAAAAAAAGGTTATCAAAGCACGGAACAGCGAAAAATGTGTACTTTGTTGTTGTTTGATGAAGTTCCATGTAAATTTCGTTGTTCTTTGGCCGATTTCGAATGAATTAAGATATTATGAGCTGACAGAAAGAAAAAAAAGGTTATCAAAGCACGGAACAGCGAAAAATGTCTACTTTGTTGTTATTTGATGATGTTTCATGTTAATTTCGTTGTTCTTTGACCGATTTCGAATGAATTAAGATATTATGAGCTGACAGAAAGAAAAAAAAGTTATCAAAGCACGGAACAGCGAAAAATGTCTACTTTGTTGTTATTTGATGAAGTTTCATGTTAATTTCGTTGTTCTTTGACCGATTTCGAATGAATTAAGATATTATGAGCTGACAGAAAGAAAAAAAGGTTATCAAAGCACGGAACAGCGAAAAATGTCTACTTTGTTGTTATTTGATGAAGTTCCATGTAAATTTCGTTGTTCTTTGAACGAATTCGAATGAATTAAGATATTTTGAAGCTGACACAGAAAGAAAAAACGGTTATCAAAACACTGAACAGCGAAAAATGTGTACTTTGTTGTTGTTTGATGAAGTTCGATGTAAATTTCGTTGTTCTTTGACCGATTTCGAATGAATTAAGATATTATGAGCTGACAGAAAGAAAAAAAGGTTATCAAAACACGGAACAGCGAAAAAATGTCTACTTTGTTGTTATTTGATGAAATTCCATGTTAATTTCGTTGTTCTTTGAACGATTTCGAATGAATTAAGATATTATGAGCTGACAGAAAGAAAAAAAGGTTATCAAAGCACGGAACAGCGAAAAATGTCTACTTTGTTGTTATTTGATGAAGTTTCATGTTGATTTCGTTGTTCTTTGACCGATTTCGAATGAATTAAGATATTATGAGCTGACAGAAAGAAAAAAAGGTTATCAAAGCACGGAACAGCGAAAAATGTCTACTTTGTTGTTATTTGATGAAATTCCACGTTCATTTCATTGTTCTTTGAACGAATTCGAATGAATTAAGACATTTTGAAGCTGACACAGAAAGAAAAACGGTTATCGAAACACGGAACAGCGAAAAATGTCTACTTTGTTGTTATTTCATGAAGTTCCATGTAAATTTCGTTGTTCTTTGACCGATTTCGAATGAATTAAGATATTATGAGCTGACAGAAAGAAAAAAAAGTTATCAAAGCACGGAACAGCGAAAAATGTGTACTCTGTTGTTATTTGATGAAGTTTCATGTTAATTTCGTTGTTCTTTGACCGATTTCGAATGAATTAAGATATTATGAGCTGACAGAAAGAAAAAAAGGTTATCAAAGCACGGAACAGCGAAAAATGTCTACTTTGTTGTTATTTGATGAAATTCCACGTTAATTTCGTTGTTCTTTGAACGAATTCGAATGAATTAAGACATTTTGAAGCTGACACAGAAAGAAAAACGGTTATCGAAACACGGAACAGCGAAAAATGTCTACTTTGTTGTTATTTCATGAAGTTCCATGTAAATTTCGTTGTTCTTTCACCGATTTCGAATGAATTAAGATATTATGAGCTGACAGAAAGAAAAAAAGGTTATCAAAGCACGGAAGAGCGAAAAATTAGTACTTTGTTGTTGTTTGATGAAGTTCCATGTAAATTTCGTTGTTCTTTGGCCGATTTCGAATGAATTAAGATATTATGAGCTGACAGAAAGAAAAAAAGGTTATCAAAGCACGGAACAGCGAAAAATGTCTACTTTGTTGTTATTTGATGAAGTTTCATGTTAATTTCGTTGTTCTTTGACCGATTTCGAATGAACTAAGATATTATGAGCTGACAGAAAAAAAAAAAAAAATTATCAAAGCACGGAACAGCGAAAAATGTCTACTTTGTTGTTATTTGATGAAGTTTCATGTTAATTTCGTTGTTCTTTGACCGATTTGGAATGAATTAAGATATTATGAGCTGACAGAAAGAAAAAAAGGTTATCAAAGCACGGAACAGCGAAAAATGTCTACTTTGTTGTTATTTGATGAAGTTCCATGTAAATTTCGTTGTTCTTTGAACGAATTCGAATGAATTAAGATATTTTGAAGCTGACACAGAAAGAAAAACGGTTATCAAAACACGGAACAGCGAAAAATGTGTACTTTGTTCGTTGTTTGATGAAGTTCGATGTAAATTTCGTTGTTCTTTGACCGATTTCGAATGAATTAAGATATTATGAGCTGACAGAAAGAAAAAAAGGTTATCAAAACACGGAACAGCGAAAAATGTCTACTTTGTTGTTATTTGATGAAATTCCATGTTAATTTCGTTGTTCTTGAACGATTTCGAATGAATTAAGATATTATGAGCTGACAGAAAGAAAAAAAGGTTATCAAAGCACGGAACAGCGAAAAATGTCTACTTTGTTGTTATTTGATGAAGTTTCATGTTAATTTCGTTATTCTTTGACCGATTTCGTATGAATTAAGATATTATGAGCTGACAGAAAGAAAAAAAGGTTATCAAAGCACGGAACAGCGAAAAATGTCTACTTTGTTGTTATTTGATGAAATTCCACGTTAATTTCGTTGTTCTTTGAACGAATTCGAATGAATTAAGATATTTTGAAGCTGACACAGAAAGAAAAACGGTTATCGAAACACGGAACAGCGAAAAATGTCTTAATTCATTCGAATTCGTTGAAAGAACAACGAAATTAACATGAAACTTCATCAAATAACAACAAAGTAGACATTTTTTCGCTGTTCCGTGCTTTGATAACCTTTTTTTTCTTTCTGTCAGCTCATAATATTCTTAATTCATTCGAAATCGTTCAAAGAACAACGAAAATTAACATGGAATTTCATCAAATAACAACAAAGTAGACATTTTTGGCTGTTCCGTGTTTTTGATAACCTTTTTTCTTTCTGTGTCAGCTTCAAAATATCTTAATTCATTCGAATTCGTTCAAAGAACAACGAAATTAACGTGGAATTTCATCAAATAACAACAAAGTAGACATTTTTCGCTGTTCCGTGCTTTGATAACCTTTTTTTCTTTCTGTCAGCTCATAATATCTTAATTCATTCGAAATCGGTCAAAGAACAACGAAATTAACATGAAACTTCATCAAATAACAACAAAGTAGACATTTTTCGCTGTTCCGTGCTTTGATAACCTTTTTTTTCTTTCTGTCAGCTCATAATATCTTAATTCATTCGAAATCGGTCAAAGAACAACGAAATTTACATGGAACTTCATCAAACAACAACAAAGTACACATTTTTCACTGTTCCGTGCTTTGATAACCTTTTTTTCTTTCTGTCAGCTCATAATATCTTAATTCATTCGAAATCGGTCAAAGAACAACGAAATTTACATGGAACTTCATCAAATAAAAACAAAGTAGACATTTTTCGCTGTTCCGTGCTTTGATAACCTTTTTTTCTTTCTGTCAGCTCATAATATCTAATTCATTCGAAATCGTTCAAAGAACAACGAAATTAACATGGAATTTCATCAAATAACAACAAAGTAGACATTTTTCGCTGTTCCGTTATTTGATAACCTTTTTTCTTTCTGTGTCAGCTTCCAAATATCTTAATTCATTCGAATTCGTACAAAGAACAACGAAATTTACATGGAACTTCATCAAATAACAACAAAGTAGACATTTTTCTCTGTTCCGTGCTTTGATAACCTTTTTTTCTTTCTGTCAGCTCATAATATCTTAATTCATTCGAAATCGGTCAAAGAACAAAGAAATTTACATGGAACTTCATGAAATAACAACAAAGTAGACATTTTTCGCTGTTCCGTGTTTCGATAACCGTTTTTCTTTCTGTGTCAGCTTCAAAATATCTTAATTCATTCGAATTCGTTCAAAGAACAACGAAATTTACATGGAACTTCATCAAATAACAACAAAGTACACATTTTTCGCTGTTCCGTGCTTTGATAACCTTTTTTTCTTTCTGTCAGCTCATAATATCTTAATTCATTCGAAATCGGTCAAAGAACAACGAAATTAACATGAAACTTCATCAAATAACAACAAAGTAGACATTTTTCGCTGTTCCGTGCTTTGATAACTTTTTTTTCTTTCTGTCAGCTCATAATATCTTAATTCATTCGACATCGTTCAAAGAACAACGAAATTAACATGGAATTTCATCAAATAACAACAAAGTAGACATTTTTCGCTGTTCCGTCTTTTGATAACCTTTTTTCTCTCTGTGTCAGCTTCCAAATATCTTAATTCATTCGAATTCGTTCAAAGAACAACGAAATTTACATGGAACTTCATCAAATAACAACAAAGTAGACATTTGTCGCTGTTCCGTGCTTTGATAACCTTTTTTTCTTTCTGTCAGCTCATAATATCTTAATTGATTCGAAATCGGTCAAAGAACAACGAAATTTACATGGAACTTCATGAAATAACAACAAAGTAGACATTTTTCGCTGTTCCGTGTTTCGATAACCTTTTTTCTTTCTGTGTCAGCTTCAAAATATCTTAATTCATTCGAATTCGTTCAAAGAACAACGAAATTAACGTGGAATTTCATCAAATAACAACAAAGTAGACATTTTTCGCTGTTCCGTGCTTTGATAACCTTTTTTTTCTTTCTGTCAGCTTATAATATCTTAATTCATTCGAAATCGGTAAAAGAACAACGAAATTTACATGGATCTTCATCAAATAACAACAAAGTAGACATTTTTGCTGTTCCGTGCCTTGATAACCTTTTTTTCTTTCTGTCAGCTCATAATATCTTAATTCATTCGAAATCGTTCAAAGAACAACGAAATTAACATGGAATTTCATCAAATAACAACAAAGTAGACATTTTTCGCTGTTCCGTGTTTTGATAACCTTTTTTCTTTCTGTGTCAGCTTCAAAATATCTTAATTCATTCGAATTCGTTCAAAGAACAACGAAATTAACGTGGAATTTCATCAAATAACAACAAAGTAGACATTTTTCGCTGTTCCGTGCTTTGATAACCTTTTTTCTTTCTGTCATCTCATAATATCTTAATTCATTCGAAATCGGTCAAAGAACAACGAAATTAACATGAAACTTCATCAAATAACAACAAAGTAGACATTTTTCGCTGTTCCGTGCTTTGATAACCTTTTTTTCTTTCTGTCAGCTCATAATATCTTAATTCATTCGAAATCGGCCAAAGAACAACGAAATTTACATGGAACTTCATCAAATAACAACAAAGTACACATTTTTCGCTTTTCCGTGCTTTGATAACCTTTTTTTCTTTCTGTCAGCTCATAATATCTTAATTCATTCGAAATCGGTCAAAGAACAACGAAATTAACATGAAACTTCATCAAATAACAACAAAGTAGACATTTTTCGCTGTTCCGTGCTTTGATAACCTTTTTTTCTTTCTGTCAGCTCATAATATCTTAATTCATTCGAAATCGGTCAAAGAACAACGAAATTTACATGCAACTTAATGAAATAACAACAAAGTAGACATTTTTCGCTGTTCCGTGTTTCGATAACCGTTTTTCTTTCTGTGTCAGCTTCAAAATATCTTAATTCATTCGAATTCGTTCAAAGAACAACGAAATTAACGTGGAATTTCATCAAATAACAACAAAGTAGACATTTTTCGCTGTTCCGTGCTTTGATAACCTTTTTTTCTTTTTGTCAGCTCATAATATCTTAATTCATTCGAAATCGGCCAAAGAACAACGAAATTTACATGGAACTTCATCAAACAACAACAAAGTACACATTTTTCGCTGTTCCGTGCTTTGACAACCTTTTTTCTTTCTGTCAGCTCATAATATCTTAATTCATTCGAAATCGGTCAAAGAACAACGAAATTTACATGGAACTTCATCAAACAACAACAAAGTACACATTTTTCGCTGTTCCGTGCTTTGATAACCTTTTTTTCTTTCTGTCAGCTCATAATATCTTAATTCATTCGAAATCGGTCAAAGAACAACGAAATTGAACTTCATGAAATAACAACAAAGTAGACATTTTTCGCTGTTCCGTGTTTCGATAACCGTTTTTCTTTCTGTGTCAGCTTCAAAATATCTTAATTCATGCGAATTCGTTCAAAGAACAACGAAATTAACGTGGAATTTCATCAAATAACAACAAAGTAGACATTTTTCGCTGTTCCGTGCTTTGATAACCTTTTTTTCTTTCTGTCAGCTCATAATATCTTAATTCATTCGAAATCGGTCAAAGAACAACGAAATTAACATGAAACTTCATCAAATAACAACAAAGTAGACATTTTTCGCTGTTCCGTGCTTTGATAACCTTTTTTTCTTTCTGTCAGCTCATAATATCTTAATTCATTCGAAATCGGTCAAAGAACAACGAAATTAACATGAAACTTCATCAAATAACAACAAAGTAGACATTTTTCGCTGTTCCGTGCTTTGATAACCTTTTTTTCTTTCTGTCAGCTCATAATATCTTAATTCATTCGAAATCGGCCAAAGAACAACGAAATTTACATGGAACTTCATCAAACAACAACAAAGTACACATTTTTCGCTGTTCCGTGCTTTGATAACCTTTTTTTCTTTCTGTCAGCTCATAATATCTTAATTCATTCGAAATCGGTCAAAGAACAACGAAATTTACATGGAACTTCATGAAATAACAACAAAGTAGACATTTTTCGCTGTTCCGTGTTTCGATAACCGTTTTTCTTTCTGTGTCAGCTTCAAAATATCTTAATTCATTCGAATTCGTTCAAAGAACAACGAAATTAACGTGGAATTTCATCAAGTAACAACAAAGTAGACATTTTTCGCTGTTCCGTGCTTTGATAACCTTTTTTTCTTTCTGTCAGCTCATAATATCTTAATTCATTCGAAATCGGTCAAAGAAGAACGAAATTAACATGAAACTTCATCAAATAACAACAAAGTACACATTTTTCGCTGTTCCGTGCTTTGATAACCTTTTTTTCTTTCTGTCAGCTCATAATATCTTAATTCATTCGAAATCGGTCAAAGAACAACGAAATTTACATGGAACTTCATCAAACAACAACAAAGTACACATTTTTCGCTGTTCCGTGTTTTGATAACCGTTTTTCTTTCTGTGTCAGCTTCAAGATATCTTAATTCATTCGAATTCGTTCAACGAACAACGAAATTTACATGGAACTTCATCAAATAACAACAAAGTACACATTTTTCGCTTCTCCGTGCTTTGATAACCTTTTTTTCTTTCTGTCAGCTCATAATATCTTAATTCATTCGAAATCGGACAAAGAACAACGAAATTAACATGAAACTTCATCAAATAACAACAAAGTAGACATTTTTCGCTGTTCCGTGCTTTGATAACCTTTTTTTCTTTCTGTCAGCTCATAATATCTTAATTCATTCGAAATCGGTCAAAGAACAACGAAATTTACATGGAACTTCATGAAATAACAACAAAGTAGACATTTTTCGCTGTTCCGTGTTTCGATAACCGTTTTTCTTTCTGTGTCAGCTTCAAAATATCTTAATTCATTCGAATTCGTTCAAAGAACAACGAAATTAACGTGGAATTTCATCAAATAACAACAAAGTAGACATTTTTCGCTGTTCCGTGCTTTGATAACCTTTTTTTCTTTCTGTCAACTCATAATATCTTAATTCATTCGAAATCGGTCAAAGAACAACGAAATTAACATGAAACTTCATCAAATAACAACAAAGTAGACATTTTTCGCTGTTCCGTGCTTTGATAACCTTTTTTTCTTTCTGTCAGCTCATAATATCTTAATTCATTCGAAATCGGCCAAAGAACAACGAAATTTACATGGAACTTCATCAAACAACAACAAAGTACACAGTTTTCGCTGTTCCGTGCTTTGATAACCTTTTTTTCTTTCTGTCAGCTCATAATATCTTAATTCATTCGAAATCGGTCAAAGAACAACGAAATTTACATGGAACTTCATCAAATAACACCAAAGTAGAAATTTTTCGCTGTTCCGTGCTTTGATAACCTTTTTTTCTTTCTGTCAGCTCATAATATCTTAATTCATTCGAAATCGTTCAAAGAACAACGAAATTAACATGGAATTTCATCAAATAACAACAAAGTAGACATTTTTCGCTGTTCCGTGTTTTGATAACCTTTTTTCTTCCTGTGTCAGCTTCCAAATATCTTAATTCATTCGAATTTGTTCAAAGAACAACGAAATTTACATGGAACTTCATCAAACAACAACAAAGTACACATTTTTCTCTGTTCCGTGTTTTGATAACCGTTTTTCTTTCTGTGTCAGCTTCAAAATATCTTAATTCATTCGAATTCGTTCAAAGAACAACGAAATTTACATGGAACTTCATCAAATAACAACAAAGTAGACATTTTTCGCTGTTCCGTGTTTTGATAACCTTTTTTCTTTCTGTGTCAGCTTCCAAATATCTTAATTCATTCGAATTCGTTCAAAGAACAACGAAATTTACATGGAACTCCATCAAATAACAACAAAGTACACATTTTTCGCTGTTCCGTGCTTTGATAACCTTTTTTTCTTTCTGTCAGCTCATAATATCTTAATTCATTCGAAATCGGTCAAAGAACAACGAAATTTACATGGAACTTCATGAAATAACAACAAAGTACACATTTTTCGCTGTTCCGTGTTTCGATAACCGTTTTTCTTTCTGTGTCGGCTTCAAAATATCTTAATTCATTCGAATTCGTTCAAAGAACAACGAAATTAATGTGGAATTTCATCAAATAACAACAAAGTAGACATTTTTCGCTGTTCCGTGCTTTGATAACCTTTTTTTCTTTCTGTCAGCTCATAATATCTTAATTCATTCGAAATCGGTCAAAGAACAACGAAATTTACATGGAACTTCATCAAATAACAACAAAGTAGACATTTTTCGCTGTTCCGTGCTTTGATAACCTTTTTTTCTTTCTGTCAGCTCATAATATCTTAATTCATTCGAAATCGTTCAAAGAAGAACGAAATTAACATGGAATTTCATCAAATAACAACAAAGTAGACATTTTTCGCTGTTCCGTGTTTTGATAACCTTTTTTCTTTCTGTGTCAGCTTCCAAATATCTTAATTCATTCGAATTCGTTCAAAGAACAACGAAATTTACATGGAACTTCATCAAATAACAACAAAGTAGACATTTTTCGCTGTTCCGTGCTTTGATAACCTTTTTTTCTTTCTGTCAGCTCATAATATCTTAATTCATTCGAAATCGTTCAAAGAACAACGAAATTAACATGGAATTTCATCAAATAACAACAAAGTAGACATTTTTCGCTGTTCCGTGTTTTGATAACCTTTTTTCTTTCTGTGTCAGCTTCAAAATATCTTAATTCATTCGAATTCGTTCAAAGAACAACGAAGTTAACGTGGAATTTCATCAAATAACAACAAAGTAGACATTTTTCGCTGTTCCGTGTTTTGATAACCTTTTTTCTTTCTGTCAGCTCATAATATCTTAATTCATTCGAAATCGGTCAAAGAACAACGAAATTTACATGGAACTTCATGAAATAACAACAAAGTAGACATTTTTCGCTGTTCCGTGTTTCGATAACCGTTTTTCTTTCTGTGTCAGCTTCAAAATATCTTAATTCATTCGAAATCGGCCAAAGAACAACGAAATTAACGTGGAATTTCATCAAATAACAACAAAGTAGACATTTTTCGCTGTTCCGTGTTTTGATAACCTTTTTTCTTTCTGTGTCAGCTTCCAAATATCTAAATTCATTCGAATTCGTTCAAAGAACAACGAAATTTACATGGAACTTCATCAAATAACAACAAAGTAGACATTTTTCGCTGTTCCGTGCTTTGATAACCTTTTTTTCTTTCTGTCAGCTCATAATATCTTAATTCATTCGAAATCGGTCAAAGAACAACGAAATTAACATGAAACTTCATCAAATAACAACAAAGTAGACATTTTTCGCTGTTCCGTGCTTTGATAACCTTTTTTTCTTTCTGTCAGCTCATAATATCTTAATTCATTCGAAATCGGTCAAAGAACAACGAAATTTACATGGAACTTCATGAAATAACAACAAAGTAGACATTTTTCGCTGTTCCGTGCTTTGATAACCTTTTTTTCTTTCTGTCAGCTCATAATATCTTAATTCATTCGAAATCGTTCAAAGAACAACGAAATTAACATGGAATTTCATCAAATAACAACAAAGTAGACATTTTTCGCTGTTCCGTGTTTTGATAACCTTTTTTCTTTCTGTGTCAGCTTCCAAATATCTTAATTCATTCGAATTCGTTCAAAGAACAACGAAATTTACATGGAACTGCATCAAATAACAACAAAGTAGACATTTTTCGCTGTTCCGTGCTTTGATAACCTTTTTTTCTTTCTGTCAGTTCATAATATCTTAATTCATTCGAAATCGGTCAAAGAACAACGAAATTAACATGAAACTTCATCAAATAACAACAAAGTAGACATTTTTCGGTGTTCCGTGCTTTGATAACCTTTTTTTCTTTCTGTCAGCTCATAATATCTTAATTCTTCGAAATCGGTCAAAGAACAACGAAATTTACATGGAACTTCATCAAACAACAACAAAGTACACATTTTTCGCTGTTCCGTGCTTTGATAACCTTTTTTTTCTTTCTGTCAGCTCATAATATCTTAATTCATTCGAAATCGGTCAAAGAACAACGAAATTAACATGAAACTTCATCAAATAACAACAAAGTAGACATTTTTCGCTGTTCCGTGCTTTGATAACCTTTTTTCTTTCTGTCAGCTCATAATATCTTAATTCATTCGAAATCGGTCAAAGAACAACGAAATTTACATGGAACTTCATCAAACAACAACAAAGTACACATTTTTCGCTGTTCCGTGCTTTGATAACCTTTTTTTCTTTCTGTCAGCTCATAATATCTTAATTCATTCGAAATCGGTCAAAGAACAACGAAATTTACATGGAACTTCATCAAATAACAACAAAGTAGACATTTTTCGCTGTTCCGTGCTTTGATAACCTTTTTTTCTTTCTGTCAGCTCATAATATCTTAATTCATTCGAAATCGTTCAAAGAACAACGAAATTAACATGGAATTTCATCAAATAACAACAAAGTAGACATTTTTCGCTGTTCCGTGTTTTGATAACCTTTTTTCTTTCTGTGTCAGCTTCCAAATATCTTAATTCATTCGAATTCGTTCAAAGAACAACGAAATTTACATGGAACTTCATCAAATAACAACAAAGTAGACATTTTTCGCTGTCCCGTGCTTTGATAACCTTTTTGTCTTTCTGTCAGCTCATAATATCTTCATTCATTCGAAATAAAGAACAACGAACATGGAATTTCATCAAATAACAACAAAGTAGACATTTTTCGCTGTTCCGTGTTTTGATAACCTTTTTTGTTTCTGTGTCAGCTTCCAAATATCTTAATTCATTCGAATTCGTTCAAAGAACAACGAAATTTACATAGAACTTCATCAAACAACAACAAAGTACACATTTTTCGCTGTTCCGTGTTTTGATAACCGTTTTTCTTTCTGTGTCAGCTTCAAAATATCTTAATTCATTCGAATTCGTTCAAAGAACAACGAAATTTACATGGAACTTCATCAAATAACAACAAAGTAGACATTTTTCGCTGTTCCGTGTTTTGATAACCTTTTTTCTTTCTGTGTCAGCTTCCAAATATCTTAATTCATTCGAATTCATTCAAAGAACAACGAAATTTACATGGAACTTCATCAAATAACAACAAAGTACATATTTTTCGCTGTTCCGTGCTTTGATAACCTTTTTTTCTTTCTGTCAGCTCATAATATCTTAATTCATTCGAAATCGGTCAAAGAACAACGAAATTTACATGGAACTTCATGAAATAACAACAAAGTACACATTTTTCGCTGTTCCGTGTTTCGATAACCGTTTTTCTTTCTGTGTCGGCTTCAAAATATCTTAAATCATTCGAATTCGTTCAAAGAACAACGAAATTAACGTGGAATTTCATCAAATAACAACAAAGTAGACATTTTTCGCTGTTCCGTGCTTTGATAACCTTTTTTTCTTTCTGTCAGCTCATAATATCTTAATTCATTCGAAATCGGTCAAAGAACAACGAAATTTACATGGAACTTCATTAAATAACAACAAAGTAGACATTTTTCGCTGTTCCGTGCTTTGATAACCTTTTTTTCTTTCTGTCAGCTCATAATATCTTAATTCATTCGAAATCGTTCAAAGAAGAATGAAATTAACATGGAATTTCATCAAATAACAACAAAGTAGACATTTTTCGCTGTTCCGTGTTTTGATAACATTTTTTCTTTCTGTGTCAGCTTCCAAATATCTTAATTCATTCGAATTCGTTCAAAGAACAACGAAATTTACATGGAACTTCATCAAATAACAATAAAGTAGACATTTTTCGCTGTTCCGTGCTTTGATAACCTTTTTTTCTTTCTGTCAGCTCATAATATCTTAATTCATTCGAAATCGGTCAAAGAACAACGAAATTTACATGGAACTTCATCAAATAACAACAAAGTAGACATTTTTCGCTGTTCCGTGCTTTGATAACCTTTTTTCTTTCTGTCAGCTCATAATATCTTAATTCATTCGAAATCGTTCAAAATACAACGAAATTAACATGGAATTTCATCAAATAACAACAAAGTAGACATTTTTCGCTGTTCCGTGTTTTGATAACCTTTTTTCTTTCTGTGTCAGCTTCAAAATATCTTAATTCATTCGAATTCGTTCAAAGAACAACGAAGTTAACGTGGAATTTCATCAAATAACAACAAAGTAGACATTTTTCGCTGTTCCGTGTTTTGATAACCTTTTTTCTTTCTGTCAGCTCATAATATCTTAATTCATTCGAAATCGGTCAAAGAACAACGAAATTTACATGGAACTTCATGAAATAACAACAAAGTAGACATTTTTCGCTGTTCCGTGTTTCGATAACCGTTTTTCTTTCTGTGTCAGCTTCAAAATATCTTAATTCATTCGAAATCGGCCAAAGAACAACGAAATTAACGTGGAATTTCATCAAATAACAACAAAGTAGACATTTTTCGCTGTTCCGTGTTTTGATAACCTTTTTTCTTTCTGTGTCAGCTTCCAAATATCTAAATTCATTCGAATTCGTTCAAAGAACAATGAAATTTACATGGAACTTCATCAAATAACAACAAAGTAGACATTTTTCGCTGTTCCGTGCTTTGATAACCTTTTTTTCTTTCTGTCAGCTCATAATATCTTAATTCATTCGAAATCGGTCAAAGAACAACGAAATTAACATGAAACTTCATCAAATAACAACAAAGTAGACATTTTGCGCTGTTCCGTGCTTTGATAACCTTTTTTTCTTTCTGTCAGCTCATAATATCTTAATTCATTCGAAATCGGTCAAAGAACAACGAAATTTACATGGAACTTCATGAAATAACAACAAAGTAGACATTTTTCGCTGTTCCGTGTTTTGATAACCTTTTTTCTTTCTGTCAGCTCATAATATCTTAATTCATTCGAAATCGTTCAAAGAACAACGAAATTTACATGGAACTTCATCAAACAACAACAAAGTACACATTTTTCGCTGTTCCGTGCTTTGATAACCTTTTTTTCTTTCTGTCAGCTCATAATATCTTAATTCATTCGAAATCGGTCAAAGAACAACGAAATTTACATGGAACTTCATCAAATAACAACAAAGTAGACATTTTTCGCTGTTCCGTGCTTTGATAACCTCTTTTTTTTCTGTCAGCTCATAATATCTTAATTCATTCGAAATCGTTCAAAGAACAACGAAATTAACATGGAATTTCATCAAATAACAACAAAGTAGACATTTTTCGCTGTTCCGTGTTTTGATAACCTTTTTTCTTTCTGTGTCAGCTTCCAAATATCTTAATTCATTCGAATTCGTTCAAAGAACAACGAAATTTACATGGAACTGCATCAAATAACAACAAAGTAGACATTTTTCGCTGTTCCGTGCTTTGATAACCTTTTTTTCTTTCTGTCAGTTCATAATATCTTAATTCATTCGAAATCGGTCAAAGAACAACGAAATTAACATGAAACTTCATCAAATAACAACAAAGTAGACATTTTTCGGTGTTCCGTGCTTTGATAACCTTTTTTTCTTTCTGTCAGCTCATAATATCTTAATTCATTCGAAATCGGTCAAAGAACAACGAAATTTACATGGAACTTCATCAAACAACAACAAAGTACACATTTTTCGCTGTTCCGTGCTTTGATAACCTTTTTTTCTTTCTGTCAGCTCATAATATCTTAATTCATTCGAAATCGGTCAAAGAACAACGAAATTAACATGAAACTTCATCAAATAACAACAAAGTAGACATTTTTCGCTGTTCCGTGCTTTGATAACCTTTTTTCTTTCTGTCAGCTCATAATATCTTAATTCATTCGAAATCGGTCAAAGAACAACGAAATTTACATGGAACTTCATCAAACAACAACAAAGTACACATTTTTCGCTGTTCCGTGCTTTGATAACCTTTTTTTCTTTCTGTCAGCTCATAATATCTTAATTCATTCGAAATCGGTCAAAGAACAACGAAATTTACATGGAACTTCATCAAATAACAACAAAGTAGACATTTTTCGCTGTTCCGTGCTTTGATAACCTTTTTTTCTTTCTGTCAGCTCATAATATCTTAATTCATTCGAAATCGTTCAAAGAACAACGAAATTAACATGGTATTTCATCAAATAACAACAAAGTAGACATTTTTCGCTGTTCCGTGTTTTGATAACCTTTTTTCTTTCTGTGTCAGCTTCCAAATATTTTAATTCATTCGAATTCGTTCAAAGAACAACGAAATTTACATGGAACTTCATCAAATAACAACAAAGTAGACATTTTTCGCTGTCCCGTGCTTTGATAACCTTTTTTTCTTTCTGTCAGCTCATAATATCTTCATTCATTCGAAATAAAGAACAACGAAATTTACATGGAACTTCATGAAATAACAACAAAGTAGACATTTTTCGCTGTTCCGTGTTTCGATAACCGTTTTTCTTTCTGTGTCAGCTTCAAAATATCTTAATTCATTCGAATTCGTTCAAAGAACAACGAAATTAACGTGGAATTTCATCAAATAACAACAAAGTAGACATTTTTCGCTGTTCCGTGCTTTGATAACCTTTTTTTCTTTCTGTCAGCTCATAATATCTTAATTCATTCGAAATCGGTCAAAGAACAACGAAATTTACATGGAACTTCATCAAATAACAACAAAGTAGACATTTTTCGCTGTTCCGTGCTTTGATAACCTTTTTTCTTTCTGTCAGCTCATAATATCTTAATTCATTCGAAATCGGTCAAAGAACAACGAAATTTACATGGAACTTCATCAAACAACAACAAAGTACACATTTTTCGCTGTTCCGTGCTTTGATAACCTTTTTTTCTTTCTGTCAGCTCATAATATCTTAATTCATTCGAAATCGGTCAAAGAACAACGAAATTTACATGGAACTTCATCAAATAACAACAAAGTAGACATTTTTCGCTGTTCCGTGCTTTGATAACCTTTTTTTCTTTCTGTCAGCTCATAATATCTTAATTCATTCGAAATCGTTCAAAGAACAACGAAATTAACATGGTATTTCATCAAATAACAACAAAGTAGACATTTTTCGCTGTTCCGTGTTTTGATAACCTTTTTTCTTTCTGTGTCAGCTTCCAAATATCTTAATTCATTCGAATTCGTTCAAAGAACAACGAAATTTACATGGAACTTCATCAAATAACAACAAAGTAGACATTTTTCGCTGTCCCGTGCTTTGATAACCTTTTTTTCTTTCTGTCAGCTCATAATATCTTCATTCATTCGAAATAAAGAACAACGAAATTTACATGGAACTTCATGAAATAACAACAAAGTAGACATTTTTCGCTGTTCCGTGTTTCGATAACCGTTTTTCTTTCTGTGTCAGCTTCAAAATATCTTAATTCATTCGAATTCGTTCAAAGAACAACGAAATTAACGTGGAATTTCATCAAATAACAACAAAGTAGACATTTTTCGCTGTTCCGTGCTTTGATAACCTTTTTTTCTTTCTGTCAGCTCATAATATCTTAATTCATTCGAAATCGGTCAAAGAACAACGAAATTTACATGGAACTTCATCAAATAACAACAAAGTAGACATTTTTCGCTGTTCCGTGCTTTGATAACCTTTTTTTCTTTCTGTCAGCTCATAATATCTTAATTCATTCGAAATCGGCCAAAGAACAACGAAATTAACGTGGAATTTCATCAAATAACAACAAAGTAGACATTTTTCGCTGTTCCGTGCTTTGATAACCTTTTTTTCTTTCTGTCAGCTCATAATATCTTAATTCATTCGAAATCGGTCAAAGAACAACGAAATTTACATGGAACTTCATCAAATAACAACAAAGTAGATATTTTTCGCTGTTCCGTGCTTTGATAACCTTTTTTTCTTTCTGTCAGCTCATAATATCTTAATTCATTCGAAATCGTTCAAAGAACAACGAAATTAACATGGAATTTCATCAAATAACAACAAAGTAGAAATTTTTCGCTGTTCCGTGTTTTGATAACCTTTTTTCTTTCTGTGTCAGCTTCCAAATATCTTAATTCATTCGAATTCGTTCAAAGAACAACGAAATTTACATGGAACTTCATCAAATAACAACAAAGTAGACATTTTTCGCTGTTCCGTGCTTTGATAACCTTTTTTTCTTTCTGTCAGCTAATAATATCTTAATTCATTCGAAATCGGTCAAAGAACAACGAAATTTACATGGAACTTCATGAAATAACAACAAAGTAGACATTTTTCGCTGTTCCGTGTTTCGATAACCGTTTTTCTTTCTGTGTCAGCTTCAAAATATCTTAATTCATTCAAATTCGTTCAAAGAACAACGAAATTAACGTGGAATTTCATCAAATAACAACAAAGTAGACATTTTTCGCTGTTCCGTGCTTTGATAACCTTTTTTTCTTTCTGTCAGCTCATAATATCTTAATTCATTCGAAATCGGTCAAAGAACAACGAAATTTACATGGAACTTCATCAAATAACAACAAAGTAGACATTTTTCGCTGTTCCGTGCTTTGATAACCTTTTTTTCTTTCTGTCAGCTCATAATATCTTAATTCATTCGAAATCGTTCAAAGAAGAACGAAATTAACATGGAATTTCATCAAATAACAACAAAGTAGACATTTTTCGCTGTTCCGTGTTTTGATAACCTTTTTTCTTTCTGTGTCAGCTTCCAAATATCTTAATTCATTCGAATTCGTTCAAATAACAACGAAATTTACATGGAACTTCATCAAATAACAACAAAGTAGACATTTTTCGCTGTTCCGTGCTTTGATAACCTTTTTTTCTTTCTGTCAGCTCATAATATCTTAATTCATTCGAAATCGGTCAAAGAACAACGAAATTTACATGGAACTTCATCAAATAACAACAAAGTAGACATTTTTCGCTGTTCCGTGCTTTGATAACCTTTTTTTCTTTCTGTCAGCTCATGATATCTTAATTCATTCGAAATCGTTCAAAGAACAACGAAATTAACATGGAATTTCATCAAATAACAACAAAGTAGACATTTTTCGCTGTTCCGTGTTTTGATAACCTTTTTTCTTTCTGTGTCAGCTTCAAAATATCTTAATTTATTCGAATTCGTTCAAAGAACAACGAAGTTAACGTGGAATTTCATCAAATAACAACAAAGTAGACATTTTTCGCTGTTCCGTGTTTTGATAACCTTTTTTCTTTCTGTCAGCTCATAATATCTTAATTCATTCGAAATCGTTCAAAGAACAACGAAATTTACATGGAACTTCATCAAACAACAACAATGTGCACATTTTTCGCTGTTCCGTGCTTTGATAACCTTTTTTTCTTTCTGTCAGCTCATAATATCTTAATTCATTCGAAATCGGTCAAAGAAAAACGAAATTTACATGGAACTTCATCAAACAACAACAAAGTACACATTTTTCGCTGTTCCGTGCTTTGATAACCTTTTTTTCATTCTGTCAGCTCATAATATCTTAATTCATTCGAAATCGGTCAAAGAACAACGAAATTTACATGGAACTTCATCAAATAACAACAAAGTAGACATTTTTCGCTGTTCCGTGCTTTGATAACCTTTTTTTCTTTCTGTCAGCTCATAATATCTTAATTCATTCGAAATCGGTCAAAGAACAACGAAATTAACATGGAATTTAATCAAATAACAACAAAGTAGACATTTTTCGCTGTTCCGTGTTTTGATAACCTTTTTTCTTTCTGTGTCAGCTTCCAAATATCTTAATTCATTCGAATTCGTTCAAAGAACAACGAAATTTACATGGAACTTCATCAAATAACAACAAAGTAGACATCTTTCGCGGTTCCGTGCTTTGATAACCTTTTTTTCTTTCTGTCAGCTCATAAATCGGTCAAAGAACAACGAAATTTACATGGAACTTCATGAAATAACAACAAAGTAGACATTTTTCGCTGTTCCGTGTTTCGATAACCGTTTTTCTTTCTGTGTCAGCTTCAAAATATCTTAATTCATTCGAAATCGGCCAAAGAACAACGAAATTAACGTGGAATTTCATCAAATAACAACAAAGTAGACATTTTTCGCGGTTCCGTGTTTTGATAACCTTTTTTCTTTTTGTCTCAGCTTCCAAATATCTTAATTCATTCGAATTTGTTCAAAGAACAACGAAATTTACATGGAACTTCATCAAATAACAACAAAGTAGACATTTTTCGCTGTTCCGTGCTTTGATAACCTTTTTTTCTTTCTGTCAGCTCATAATATCTTAATTCATTCGAAATCGGTCAAAGAACAACGAAATTAACATGAAACTTCATCAAATAACAACAAAGTTGACATTTTTCGCTGTTCCGTGCTTTGATAACCTTTTTTTCTTTCTGTCAGCTCATAATATCTTAATTCATTCGAAATCGGTCAAAGAACAACGAAATTTACATGGAACTTCATGAAATAACAACAAAGTAGACATTTTTCGCTGTTCCGTGTTTTGATAACCTTTTTTCTTTCTATCAGCTCATAATATCTTAATTCATTCGAAATCGTTCAAAGAACAACGAAATTTACATGGAACTTCATCAAACAACAACAAAGTACACATTTTTCGCTGTTCCGTGCTTTGATAACCTTTTTTTCTTTCTGTCAGCTCATAATATCTTAATTCATTCGAAATCGGTCAAAGAACAACGAAATTTACATGGAACTTCATCAAATAACAACAAAATAGACATTTTTCGCTGTTCCGTGCTTTGATAACCTCTTTTTCTTTCTGTCAGCTCATAATATCTTAATTCATTCGAAATCGTTCAAAGAACAACGAAATTAACATGGAATTTCATCAAATAACAACAAAGTAGACATTTTTCGCTGTTCCGTGTTTTGATAACCTTTTTTCTTTCTGTGTCAGCTTCCAAATATCTTAATTCATTCGAATTCGTTCAAAGAACAACGAAATTTACATGGAACTGCATCAAATAACAACAAAGTAGACATTTTTCGCTGTTCCGTGCTTTGATAACCTTTTTTTCTTTCTGTCAGCTCATAATATCTTAATTCATTCGAAATCGGTCAAAGAACAACGAAATTAACATGAAACTTCATCAAATAACAACAAAGTAGACATTTTTCGCTGTTCCGTGCTTTGATAACCTTTTTTTCTTTCTGTCAGCTCACAATATCTTAATTCATTCGAAATCGGTCAAAGAACAACGAAATTAACATGAAAGTTCATCAAATAACAACAAAGTAGACATTTTTCGCTGTTCCGTGCTTTGATAACCTTTTTTTCTTTCTGTCAGCTCATAATATCTTAATTCATTCGAAACCGGTCAAAGAACAACGAAATTTACCTGGAACTTCATCAAACAACAACAAAGTACACATTTTTCGCTGTTCCGTGCTTTGATAACCTTTTTTTCTTTCTGTCAGCTTATAATATCTTAATTCATTCGAAATCGGTCAAAGAACAACGAAATTTACATGGAACTTCATCAAATAACAACAAAGTAGACATTTTCGCTGTTCCGTGCTTTGGTAACCTTTTTTTCATTCTGTCAGCTCATAATATCTTAATTCATTCGAAATCGTTCAAAGAACAACGAAATTAACATGGAATTTCATCAAATAACAACAAAGTAGACATTTTTCGCTGTTCCGTGTTTTGATAACCTTTTTTCTTTCTGTGTCAGCTTCCAAATATCTTAATTCATTCGAATTCGTTCAAAGAACAACGAAATTTACATGGAACTTCATCAAATAACAACAAAGTAGACATTTTTCGCTGTTCCGTGCTTTGATAACCTTTTTTTCTTTCTGTCAGCTCATAATATCTTCATTCATTCGAAATCGGTCAAAGAACAGCGAAATTTACATGGAACTTCATGAAATAACAACAAAGTAGACATTTTTCTCTGTTCCGTGTTTCGATAACCGTTTTTCTTTCTGTGTCAGCTTCAAAATATCTTAATTCATTCGAATTCGTTCAAAGAACAACGAAATTAACGTGGAATTTCATCAAATAACAACAAAGTAGACATTTTTCGCTGTTCCGTGCTTTGATAACCTTTTTTTCTTTCTGTCAGCTCATAATATCTTAATTCATTCGAAATCGGTCAAAGAACAACGAAATTTACATGGAACTTCATCATATAACAACAAAGTACACATTTTTCGCTGTTCCGCGCTTTGATAACCTTTTTTTCTTTCTGTCAGCTCATAATATCTTAATTCATTCGAAATCGGTCAAAGAACAACGAAATTTACATGGAACTTCATCAAATAACAACAAAGTAGACATTTTTCGCTGTTCCGTGCTTTGATAACCTTTTTTTCTTTCTGTCAGCTCATAATATCTTAATTCATTCGAAATCGGCCAAAGAACAACGAA
This sequence comes from Philhelius pedissequus, assembly GCA_910595825.1. Lineage (NCBI taxonomy): Eukaryota > Metazoa > Arthropoda > Insecta > Diptera > Syrphidae > Philhelius > Philhelius pedissequus. The sequence goes on from CAJVCO010000136.1 coordinate 40,016, forward strand.
ATTAACGTGGAATTTCATCAAATAACAACAAAGTAGACATTTTTCGCTGTTCCGTGCTTTGATAACCTTTTTTTTTCTGTCAGCTCATAATATCTTAATTCATTCGAAATCGGTCAATGAACAACGAAATTTACATGGAACTTCATCAAATAACAACAAAGTAGATATTTTTCGCTGTTCCGTGCTTTGATAACCTTTTTTTCTTTCTGTCAGCTCATAATATCTTAATTCATTCGAAATCGTTCAAAGAACAACGAAATTAACATGGAATTTCATCAAATAACAACAAAGTAGACATTTTTCGCTGTTCCGTGTTTTGATAACCTTTTTTCTTTCTGTGTCAGCTTCCAAATATCTTAATTCATTCGAATTCGTTCAAAGAACAACGAAATTTACATGGAACTTCATCAAATAACAACAAAGTAGACATTTTTCGCTGTTCCATGCTTTGATAACCTTTTTTTCTTTCTGTCAGCTCATAATATCTTAATTCATTCGAAATCGGTCAAAGAACAACGAAATTTACATGGAACTTCATCAAATAACAACAAAGTAGACATTTTTCGCTGTTCCGTGTTTCGATAACCGTTTTTCTTTCTGTGTCAGCTTCAAAATATCTTAATTCATTCGAATTCGTTCAAAGAACAACGAAATTAACGTGGAATTTCATCAAATAACAACAAAGTAGACATTTTTCGCTGTTCCGTGCTTTGATAACCTTTTTTTCTTTCTGTCATCTCATAATATCTTAATTCATTCGAAATCGGTCAAAGAACAACGAAATTAACATGAAACTTCATCAAATAACAACAAAGTAGACATTTTTCGCTGTTCCGTGCTGTGATAACCTTTTTTTCTTTCTGTCAGCTCATAATATCTTAATTCATTCGAAATCGGTCAAAGAACAACGAAATTAACATGAAACTTCATACATTTTTCGCTGTTCCGTGTTTTGATAACCTTTTTTCTTTCTGTGTCAGCTTCCAAATATCTTAATTCATTCGAATTCGTTCAAAGAACAACGAAATTTACATGGAACTTCATCAAATAACAACAAAGTAGACATTTTTCGCTGTTCCGTGCTTTGATAACCTTTTTTTCTTTCTGTCAGCTCATAATATCTTAAGTCATTCGAAATCGGTCAAAGAACAACGAAATTTACATGGAACTTCATCAAATAACAACAAAGTAGACATTTTTCGCTGTTCCGTGTTTTGATAACCTTTTTTCTTTCTGTGTCAGCTTCCAAATATCTTAATTCATTCGAATTCGTTCAAAGAACAACGAAATGTACATGGAACTTCATCAAATAACAACAAAGTAGACATTTTTCGCTGTTCCGTGCTTTGATAACCTTTTTTTCTTTCTGTCAGCTCATAATATCTTAATTCATTCGAAATCGGTCAAAGAACAACGAAATTTACATGGAACTTCATCAAATAACAACAAAGTACACATTTTTCGCTGTTCCGTGCTTTGATAACCTTTTTTTCTTTCTGTCAGCTCATAATATCTTAATTCATTCGAAATCGGTCAAAGAACAACGAAATTTACATGGAACTTCATCAAACAACAACAAAGTACACATTTTTCGCTGTTCCGTGTTTTGATAACCGTTTTTCTTTCTGTGTCAGCTTCAAAATATCTTAATTCATTCGAATTCGTTCAAAGAACAACGAAATTTACATGGAACTTCATCAAATAACAACAAAGTAGACATTTTTCGCTGTTCCGTGCTTTGATAACCTTTTTTTCTTTCTGTCAGCTCATAATATCTTAATTCATTCGAAATCGGTCAAAGAACAACGAAATTAACATGAAACTTCATCAAATAACAACAAAGTAGACATTTTTCGCTGTTCCGTGCTTTGATAACCTTTTTTTCTTTCTGTCAGCTCATAATATCTTAATTCATTCGAAATCGGTCAAAGAACAACGAAATTTACATGGAACTTCATCAAATAACAACAAAGTACACATTTTTCGCTGTTCCGTGCTGTGATAACCTTTTTTTCTTTCCGTCAGCTCATAATATCTTAATTCATTCGAAATCGTTCAAAGAATAACGAAATTAACATGGAATTTCATCAAATAACAACAAAGTAGACATTTTTCGCTGTTCCGTGTTTTGATAAACTTTTTTCTTTCTGTGTCAGCTTCCAAATATCTTAATTCATTCGAATTCGTTCAAAGAACAACGAAATTTACATGGAACTTCATCAAATAACAACAAAGTAGACATTTTTCGCTGTTCCGTGCTTTGATAACCTTTTTTTCTTTCTGTCAGCTCATAATATCTTAATTCATTCGAAATCGGTCAAAGAACAACGAAATTAACATGAAACTTCATCAAATAACAACAAAGTAGACATTTTTCGCTGTTCCGTGCTTTGATAACCTTTTTTTCTTTCTGTCAGCTCATAATATCTTAATTCATTCGAAATCGGTCAAAGAACAACGAAATTAACATGGAATTTCATCAAATAACAACAAAGTAGACATTTTTCGCTGTTCCGTGTTTTGATAACCTTTTTTCTTTCTGTGTCAGCTTCCAAATATCTTAATTCATTCGAATTCGTTCAAAGAACAACGAAATTAACGTGGAATTTCATCAAATAACAACAAAGTAGACATTTTTCGCTGTTCCGTGCTTTGATAACCTTTTTTTCTTTCTGTCATCTCATAATATCTTAATTCATTCGAAATCGGTCAAAGAACAACGAAATTAACATGAAACTTCATCAAATAACAACAAAGTAGACATTTTTCGCTGTTCCGTGCTGTGATAACCTTTTTTTCTTTCTGTCAGCTCATAATATCTTAATTCATTCGAAATCGGTCAAAGAACAACGAAATTAACATGAAACTTCATACATTTTTCGCTGTTCCGTGTTTTGATAACCTTTTTTCTTTCTGTGTCAGCTTCCAAATATTTAAATTCATTCGAATTCGTTCAAAGAACAACGAAATTTACATGGAACTTCATCAAAGAACAACAAAGTAGACATTTTTCGCTGTTCCGTGCTTTGATAACCTTTTTTTCTTTCTGTCAGCTCATAATATCTTAATTCATTCGAAATCGGTCAAAGAACAACGAAATTTACATGGAACTTCATCATATAACAACAAAGTAGACATTTTTCGCTGTTCCGTGTTTTGATAACCTTTTTTCTTTCTGTGTCAGCTTCCAAATATCTTAATTCATTCGAATTCGTTCAAAGAACAACGAAATTTACATGGAACTTCATCAAATAACAACAAAGTAGACATTTTTCGCTGTTCCGTGCTTTGATAACCTTTTTTTCTTTCTGTCAGCTCATAATATCTTAATTCATTCGAAATCGGTCAAAGAACAACGAAATTTACATGGAACTTCATCAAATAACAACAAAGTACACATTTTTCGCTGTTCCGTGCTTTGATAACCTTTTTTTCTTTCTGTCAGCTGATAATATCTTAATTCATTCGAAATCGGTCAAAGAACAACGAAATTTACATGGAACTTCATCAAACAACAACAAAGTACACATTTTTCGCTGTTCCGTGTTTTGATAACCGTTTTTCTTTCTGTGTCAGCTTCAAAATATCTTAATTCATTCGAATTCGTTCAAAGAACAACGAAATTTACATGGAACTTCATCAAATAACAACAAAGTAGACATTTTTCGCTGTTCCGTGCTTTGATAACCTTTTTTTCTTTCTGTCAGCTCATAATATCTTAACTTATTCGAAATCGGTCAAAGAACAACGAAATTAACATGAAACTTCATCAAATAACAACAAAGTAGACATTTTTCGCTGTTCCGTGCTTTGATAACCTTTTTTTCTTTCTGTCAGCTCATAATATCTTAATTCATTCGAAATCGGTCAAAGAACAACGAAATTTACATGGAACTTCATGAAATAACAACAAAGTAGACATTTTTCGCTGTTCCGTGTTTCGATAACCGTTTTTCTTTCTGTGTCAGCTTCAAAATATCTTAATTCATTCGAATTCGTTCAAAGAACAACGAAATTTACATGGAACTTCATCAAATAACAACAAAGTACACATTTTTCGCTGTTCCGTGCTTTGATAACCTTTTTTTCTTTCTGTCAGCTCATAATATCTTAATTCATTCGAAATCGGTCAAAGAACAACGAAATTAACATGAAACTTCATCAAATAACAACAAAGTAGACATTTTTCGCTGTTCCGTGCTTTGATAACCTTTTTTTCTTTCTGTCAGCTCATAATATCTTAATTCATTCGAATTCGTTCAAAGAACAACGAAATTTACATGGAACTTCATCAAATAACAACAAAGTAGACATTTTTCGCTGTTCCGTGCTTTGATAACCTTTTTTTCTTTCTGTCAGCTCATAATATCTTAATTCATTCGAAATCGGTCAAAGAACAACGAAATTTACATGGAACTTCATGAAATAACAACAAAGTAGACATTTTTCGCTGTTCCGTGTTTCGATAACCGTTTTTCTTTCTGTGTCAGCTTCAAAATATCTTAATTCATTCGAATTCGTTCAAAGAACAACGAAATTAACGTGGAATTTCATCAAATAACAACAAAGTAGACATTTTTCGCTGTTCCGTGCTTTGATAACCTTTTTTTCTTTCTGTCAGCTCATAATATCTTAATTCATTCGAAATCGGTCAAAGAACAACGAAATTTACATGGAACTTCATCAAATAACAACAAAGTACACATTTTTCGCTGTTCCGTGCTTTGATAACCTTTTTTTCTTTCTGTCAGCTCATAATATCTTAATTCATTCGAAATCGTTCAAAGAATAACGAAATTAACATGGAATTTCATCAAATAACAACAAAGTAGACATTTTTCGCTGTTCCGTGTTTTGATAACCTTTTTTCTTTCTGTGTCAGCTTCCAAATATCTTAATTCATTCGAATTCGTTCAAAGAACAACGAATTTACATGGAACTTCATCAAATAACAACAAAGTAGACATTTTTCGCTGTTCCGTGCTTTGATAACCTTTTTTTCTTTCTGTCAGCTCATAATATCTTAATTCATTCGAAATCGGTCAAAGAACAACGAAATTAACATGAAACTTCATCAAATAACAACAAAGTAGACATTTTTCGCTGTTCCGTGCTTTGATAACCTTTTTTTCTTTCTGTCAGCTCATAATATCTTAATTCATTCGAAATCGGTCAAAGAACAACGAAATTTACATGGAACTTCATCAAATAACAACAAAGTACACATTTTTCGCTGTTCCGTGCTTTGATAACCTTTTTTTTCTTTCTGTCAGCTCATAATATCTTAATTCATTCGAAATCGGTCAAAGAACAACGAAATTTACATGGAACTTCATCAAACAACAACAAATTACACATTTTTCGCTGTTCCGTGTTTTGATAACCGTTTTTCTTTCTGTGTCAGCTTCAAAATATCTTAATTCATTCGAATTCGTTCAAAGAACAACGAAATTTACATGGAACTTTATCAAATAACAACAAAGTAGACATTTTTCGCTGTTCCGTGCTTTGATAACCTTTTTTTCTTTCTGTCAGCTCATAATATCTTAATTCATTCGAAATCGGTCAAAGAACAACGAAATTAACATGAAACTTCATCAAATAACAACAAAGTAGACATTTTTCGCTGTTCCGTGCTTTGATAACCTTTTTTTCTTTCTGTCAGCTCATAATATCTTAATTCATTCGAAATCGGTCAAAGAACAACGAAATTTACATGGAACTTCATCAAACAACAACAAAGTACACATTTTTCGCTGTTCCGTGTTTTGATAACCGTTTTTCTTTCTGTGTCAGCTTCAAAATATCTTAATTCATTCGAATTCGTTCAAAGAACAACGAAATTTACATGGAACTTCATCAAATAAAAACAAAGTAGACATTTTTCGCTGTTCCGTGCTTTGATAACCTTTTTTTCTTTCTGTCAGCTCATAATATCTTAATTCATTCGAAATCGTTCAAAGAACAACGAAATTAACATGGAATTTCATCAAATAACAACAAAGTAGACATTTTTCGCTGTTCCGTGTTTTGATAACCTTTTTCCTTTCTGTGTCAGCTTCAAAATATCTTAATTCATTCGAATTCGTTCAAAGAACAACGAAATTAACGTGGAATTTCATCAAATAACAACAAAGTAGACATTTTTCGCTGTTCCGTGCTTTGATAACCTTTTTTTCTTTCTGTCAGCTCATAATATCTTAATTCATTCGAAATCGGTCAAAGAACAACGAAATTAACATGAAACTTCATCAAATAACAACAAAGTAGACATTTTTCGCTGTTCCGTGCTTTGATAACCTTTTTTTCTTTCTGTCAGCTCATAATATCTTAATTCATTTGAAATCGGTCAAAGAACAACGAAATTTACATGGAACTTCATCAAATAACAACAAAGTACACATTTTTCGCTGTTCCGTGCTTTGATAACCTTTTTTTCTTTATGTCAGCTCATAATATCTTAATTCATTCGAAATCGGTCAAAGAACAACGAAATTTACATGGAACTTCATCAAACAACAACAAAGTACACATTTTTCGCTGTTCCGTGTTTCGATAACCGTTTTTCTTTCTGTGTCAGCTTCAAAATATCTTAATTCATTCGAATTCGTTCAAAGAACAACGAAATTTACATGGAACTTCATCAAATAACAACAAAGTAGACATTTTTCGCTGTTCCGTGCTTTGATAACCTTTTTTTCTTTCTGTCAGCTCATAATATCTTAATTCATTCGAAATCGTTCAAAGAACAACGAAATTAACATGGAATTTCATCAAATAACAACAAAGTAGACATTTTTCGCTGTTCCGTGTTTTGATAACCTTTTTTCTTTCTGTGTCAGCTTCCAAATATCTTAATTCATTC
>CAJVCO010000137.1:0-74668 GCA_910595825.1 Philhelius pedissequus
GTCTGTCAGTCTGTCAGTCTGTCAGTCTGTCAGTCTGTCAGTCTGTCAGTCTGTCAGTCTGTCAGTCTGTCAGTCTGTCAGTCTGTCAGTCTGTCAGTCTGTCAGTCTGTCAGTCTGTCAGTCTGTCAGTCTGTCAGTCTGTCAGTCTGTCAGTCTGTCAGTCTGTCAGTCTGTCAGTCTGTCAGTCTGTCAGTCTGTCAGTCTGTCAGTCTGTCAGTCTGTCAGTCTGTCAGTCTGTCAGTCTGTCAGTCTGTCAGTCTGTCAGTCTGTCAGTCTGTCAGTCTGTCAGTCTGTCAGTCTGTCAGTCTGTCAGTCTGTCAGTCTGTCAGTCTGTCAGTCTGTCAGTCTGTCAGTCTGTCAGTCTGTCAGTCTGTCAGTCTGTCAGTCTGTCAGTCTGTCAGTCTGTCAGTCTGTCAGTCTGTCAGTCTGTCAGTCTGTCAGTCTGTCAGTCTGTCAGTCTGTCAGTCTGTCAGTCTGTCAGTCTGTCAGTCTGTCAGTCTGTCAGTCTGTCAGTCTGTCAGTCTGTCAGTCTGTCAGTCTGTCAGTCTGTCAGTCTGTCAGTCTGTCAGTCTGTCAGTCTGTCAGTCTGTCAGTCTGTCAGTCTGTCAGTCTGTCAGTCTGTCAGTCTGTCAGTCTGTCAGTCTGTCAGTCTGTCAGTCTGTCAGTCTGTCAGTCTGTCAGTCTGTCAGTCTGTCAGTCTGTCAGTCTGTCAGTCTGTCAGTCTGTCAGTCTGTCAGTCTGTCAGTCTGTCAGTCTGTCAGTCTGTCAGTCTGTCAGTCTGTCAGTCTGTCAGTCTGTCAGTCTGTCAGTCTGTCAGTCTGTCAGTCTGTCAGTCTGTCAGTCTGTCAGTCTGTCAGTCTGTCAGTCTGTCAGTCTGTCAGTCTGTCAGTCTGTCAGTCTGTCAGTCTGTCAGTCTGTCAGTCTGTCAGTCTGTCAGTCTGTCAGTCTGTCAGTCTGTCAGTCTGTCAGTCTGTCAGTCTGTCAGTCTGTCAGTCTGTCAGTCTGTCAGTCTGTCAGTCTGTCAGTCTGTCAGTCTGTCAGTCTGTCAGTCTGTCAGTCTGTCAGTCTGTCAGTCTGTCAGTCTGTCAGTCTGTCAGTCTGTCAGTCTGTCAGTCTGTCAGTCTGTCAGTCTGTCAGTCTGTCAGTCTGTCAGTCTGTCAGTCTGTCAGTCTGTCAGTCTGTCAGTCTGTCAGTCTGTCAGTCTGTCAGTCTGTCAGTCTGTCAGTCTGTCAGTCTGTCAGTCTGTCAGTCTGTCAGTCTGTCAGTCTGTCAGTCTGTCAGTCTGTCAGTCTGTCAGTCTGTCAGTCTGTCAGTCTGTCAGTCTGTCAGTCTGTCAGTCTGTCAGTCTGTCAGTCTGTCAGTCTGTCAGTCTGTCAGTCTGTCAGTCTGTCAGTCTGTCAGTCTGTCAGTCTGTCAGTCTGTCAGTCTGTCAGTCTGTCAGTCTGTCAGTCTGTCAGTCTGTCAGTCTGTCAGTCTGTCAGTCTGTCAGTCTGTCAGTCTGTCAGTCTGTCAGTCTGTCAGTCTGTCAGTCTGTCAGTCTGTCAGTCTGTCAGTCTGTCAGTCTGTCAGTCTGTCAGTCTGTCAGTCTGTCAGTCTGTCAGTCTGTCAGTCTGTCAGTCTGTCAGTCTGTCAGTCTGTCAGTCTGTCAGTCTGTCAGTCTGTCAGTCTGTCAGTCTGTCAGTCTGTCAGTCTGTCAGTCTGTCAGTCTGTCAGTCTGTCAGTCTGTCAGTCTGTCAGTCTGTCAGTCTGTCAGTCTGTCAGTCTGTCAGTCTGTCAGTCTGTCAGTCTGTCAGTCTGTCAGTCTGTCAGTCTGTCAGTCTGTCAGTCTGTCAGTCTGTCAGTCTGTCAGTCTGTCAGTCTGTCAGTCTGTCAGTCTGTCAGTCTGTCAGTCTGTCAGTCTGTCAGTCTGTCAGTCTGTCAGTCTGTCAGTCTGTCAGTCTGTCAGTCTGTCAGTCTGTCAGTCTGTCAGTCTGTCAGTCTGTCAGTCTGTCAGTCTGTCAGTCTGTCAGTCTGTCAGTCTGTCAGTCTGTCAGTCTGTCAGTCTGTCAGTCTGTCAGTCTGTCAGTCTGTCAGTCTGTCAGTCTGTCAGTCTGTCAGTCTGTCAGTCTGTCAGTCTGTCAGTCTGTCAGTCTGTCAGTCTGTCAGTCTGTCAGTCTGTCAGTCTGTCAGTCTGTCAGTCTGTCAGTCTGTCAGTCTGTCAGTCTGTCAGTCTGTCAGTCTGTCAGTCTGTCAGTCTGTCAGTCTGTCAGTCTGTCAGTCTGTCAGTCTGTCAGTCTGTCAGTCTGTCAGTCTGTCAGTCTGTCAGTCTGTCAGTCTGTCAGTCTGTCAGTCTGTCAGTCTGTCAGTCTGTCAGTCTGTCAGTCTGTCAGTCTGTCAGTCTGTCAGTCTGTCAGTCTGTCAGTCTGTCAGTCTGTCAGTCTGTCAGTCTGTCAGTCTGTCAGTCTGTCAGTCTGTCAGTCTGTCAGTCTGTCAGTCTGTCAGTCTGTCAGTCTGTCAGTCTGTCAGTCTGTCAGTCTGTCAGTCTGTCAGTCTGTCAGTCTGTCAGTCTGTCAGTCTGTCAGTCTGTCAGTCTGTCAGTCTGTCAGTCTGTCAGTCTGTCAGTCTGTCAGTCTGTCAGTCTGTCAGTCTGTCAGTCTGTCAGTCTGTCAGTCTGTCAGTCTGTCAGTCTGTCAGTCTGTCAGTCTGTCAGTCTGTCAGTCTGTCAGTCTGTCAGTCTGTCAGTCTGTCAGTCTGTCAGTCTGTCAGTCTGTCAGTCTGTCAGTCTGTCAGTCTGTCAGTCTGTCAGTCTGTCAGTCTGTCAGTCTGTCAGTCTGTCAGTCTGTCAGTCTGTCAGTCTGTCAGTCTGTCAGTCTGTCAGTCTGTCAGTCTGTCAGTCTGTCAGTCTGTCAGTCTGTCAGTCTGTCAGTCTGTCAGTCTGTCAGTCTGTCAGTCTGTCAGTCTGTCAGTCTGTCAGTCTGTCAGTCTGTCAGTCTGTCAGTCTGTCAGTCTGTCAGTCTGTCAGTCTGTCAGTCTGTCAGTCTGTCAGTCTGTCAGTCTGTCAGTCTGTCAGTCTGTCAGTCTGTCAGTCTGTCAGTCTGTCAGTCTGTCAGTCTGTCAGTCTGTCAGTCTGTCAGTCTGTCAGTCTGTCAGTCTGTCAGTCTGTCAGTCTGTCAGTCTGTCAGTCTGTCAGTCTGTCAGTCTGTCAGTCTGTCAGTCTGTCAGTCTGTCAGTCTGTCAGTCTGTCAGTCTGTCAGTCTGTCAGTCTGTCAGTCTGTCAGTCTGTCAGTCTGTCAGTCTGTCAGTCTGTCAGTCTGTCAGTCTGTCAGTCTGTCAGTCTGTCAGTCTGTCAGTCTGTCAGTCTGTCAGTCTGTCAGTCTGTCAGTCTGTCAGTCTGTCAGTCTGTCAGTCTGTCAGTCTGTCAGTCTGTCAGTCTGTCAGTCTGTCAGTCTGTCAGTCTGTCAGTCTGTCAGTCTGTCAGTCTGTCAGTCTGTCAGTCTGTCAGTCTGTCAGTCTGTCAGTCTGTCAGTCTGTCAGTCTGTCAGTCTGTCAGTCTGTCAGTCTGTCAGTCTGTCAGTCTGTCAGTCTGTCAGTCTGTCAGTCTGTCAGTCTGTCAGTCTGTCAGTCTGTCAGTCTGTCAGTCTGTCAGTCTGTCAGTCTGTCAGTCTGTCAGTCTGTCAGTCTGTCAGTCTGTCAGTCTGTCAGTCTGTCAGTCTGTCAGTCTGTCAGTCTGTCAGTCTGTCAGTCTGTCAGTCTGTCAGTCTGTCAGTCTGTCAGTCTGTCAGTCTGTCAGTCTGTCAGTCTGTCAGTCTGTCAGTCTGTCAGTCTGTCAGTCTGTCAGTCTGTCAGTCTGTCAGTCTGTCAGTCTGTCAGTCTGTCAGTCTGTCAGTCTGTCAGTCTGTCAGTCTGTCAGTCTGTCAGTCTGTCAGTCTGTCAGTCTGTCAGTCTGTCAGTCTGTCAGTCTGTCAGTCTGTCAGTCTGTCAGTCTGTCAGTCTGTCAGTCTGTCAGTCTGTCAGTCTGTCAGTCTGTCAGTCTGTCAGTCTGTCAGTCTGTCAGTCTGTCAGTCTGTCAGTCTGTCAGTCTGTCAGTCTGTCAGTCTGTCAGTCTGTCAGTCTGTCAGTCTGTCAGTCTGTCAGTCTGTCAGTCTGTCAGTCTGTCAGTCTGTCAGTCTGTCAGTCTGTCAGTCTGTCAGTCTGTCAGTCTGTCAGTCTGTCAGTCTGTCAGTCTGTCAGTCTGTCAGTCTGTCAGTCTGTCAGTCTGTCAGTCTGTCAGTCTGTCAGTCTGTCAGTCTGTCAGTCTGTCAGTCTGTCAGTCTGTCAGTCTGTCAGTCTGTCAGTCTGTCAGTCTGTCAGTCTGTCAGTCTGTCAGTCTGTCAGTCTGTCAGTCTGTCAGTCTGTCAGTCTGTCAGTCTGTCAGTCTGTCAGTCTGTCAGTCTGTCAGTCTGTCAGTCTGTCAGTCTGTCAGTCTGTCAGTCTGTCAGTCTGTCAGTCTGTCAGTCTGTCAGTCTGTCAGTCTGTCAGTCTGTCAGTCTGTCAGTCTGTCAGTCTGTCAGTCTGTCAGTCTGTCAGTCTGTCAGTCTGTCAGTCTGTCAGTCTGTCAGTCTGTCAGTCTGTCAGTCTGTCAGTCTGTCAGTCTGTCAGTCTGTCAGTCTGTCAGTCTGTCAGTCTGTCAGTCTGTCAGTCTGTCAGTCTGTCAGTCTGTCAGTCTGTCAGTCTGTCAGTCTGTCAGTCTGTCAGTCTGTCAGTCTGTCAGTCTGTCAGTCTGTCAGTCTGTCAGTCTGTCAGTCTGTCAGTCTGTCAGTCTGTCAGTCTGTCAGTCTGTCAGTCTGTCAGTCTGTCAGTCTGTCAGTCTGTCAGTCTGTCAGTCTGTCAGTCTGTCAGTCTGTCAGTCTGTCAGTCTGTCAGTCTGTCAGTCTGTCAGTCTGTCAGTCTGTCAGTCTGTCAGTCTGTCAGTCTGTCAGTCTGTCAGTCTGTCAGTCTGTCAGTCTGTCAGTCTGTCAGTCTGTCAGTCTGTCAGTCTGTCAGTCTGTCAGTCTGTCAGTCTGTCAGTCTGTCAGTCTGTCAGTCTGTCAGTCTGTCAGTCTGTCAGTCTGTCAGTCTGTCAGTCTGTCAGTCTGTCTGTCAGTCTGTCAGTCTGTCAGTCTGTCAGTCTGTCAGTCTGTCAGTCTGTCAGTCTGTCAGTCTGTCAGTCTGTCAGTCTGTCAGTCTGTCAGTCTGTCAGTCTGTCAGTCTGTCAGTCTGTCAGTCTGTCAGTCTGTCAGTCTGTCAGTCTGTCAGTCTGTCAGTCTGTCAGTCTGTCAGTCTGTCAGTCTGTCAGTCTGTCAGTCTGTCAGTCTGTCAGTCTGTCAGTCTGTCAGTCTGTCAGTCTGTCAGTCTGTCAGTCTGTCAGTCTGTCAGTCTGTCAGTCTGTCAGTCTGTCAGTCTGTCAGTCTGTCAGTCTGTCAGTCTGTCAGTCTGTCAGTCTGTCAGTCTGTCGTCTGTCTGTCAGTCTCAGTCTGTCAGTCTGTCAGTCTGTCAGTCTGTCAGTCTGTCAGTCTGTCAGTCTGTCAGTCTGTCAGTCTGTCAGCAGTCTGTCAGTCTGTCAGTCTGTCAGTCTGTCAGTCTGTCAGTCTGTCAGTCTGTCAGTCTGTCAGTCTGTCAGTCTGTCAGTCTGTCAGTCTGTCAGTCTGTCAGTCTGTCAGTCTGTCAGTCTGTCAGTCTGTCAGTCTGTCAGTCTGTCAGTCTGTCAGTCTGTCAGTCTGTCAGTCTGTCAGTCTGTCAGTCTGTCAGTCTGTCAGTCTGTCAGTCTGTCAGTCTGTCAGTCTGTCAGTCTGTCAGTCTGTCAGTCTGTCAGTCTGTCAGTCTGTCAGTCTGTCAGTCTGTCAGTCTGTCAGTCTGTCAGTCTGTCAGTCTGTCAGTCTGTCAGTCTGTCAGTCTGTCAGTCTGTCAGTCTGTCAGTCTGTCAGTCTGTCAGTCTGTCAGTCTGTCAGTCTGTCAGTCTGTCAGTCTGTCAGTCTGTCAGTCTGTCAGTCTGTCAGTCTGTCAGTCTGTCAGTCTGTCAGTCTGTCAGTCTGTCAGTCTGTCAGTCTGTCAGTCTGTCAGTCTGTCAGTCTGTCAGTCTGTCAGTCTGTCAGTCTGTCAGTCTGTCAGTCTGTCAGTCTGTCAGTCTGTCAGTCTGTCAGTCTGTCAGTCTGTCAGTCTGTCAGTCTGTCAGTCTGTCAGTCTGTCAGTCTGTCAGTCTGTCAGTCTGTCAGTCTGTCAGTCTGTCAGTCTGTCAGTCTGTCAGTCTGTCAGTCTGTCAGTCTGTCAGTCTGTCAGTCTGTCAGTCTGTCAGTCTGTCAGTCTGTCAGTCTGTCAGTCTGTCAGTCTGTCAGTCTGTCAGTCTGTCAGTCTGTCAGTCTGTCAGTCTGTCAGTCTGTCAGTCTGTCAGTCTGTCAGTCTGTCAGTCTGTCAGTCTGTCAGTCTGTCAGTCTGTCAGTCTGTCAGTCTGTCAGTCTGTCAGTCTGTCAGTCTGTCAGTCTGTCAGTCTGTCAGTCTGTCAGTCTGTCAGTCTGTCAGTCTGTCAGTCTGTCAGTCTGTCAGTCTGTCAGTCTGTCAGTCTGTCAGTCTGTCAGTCTGTCAGTCTGTCAGTCTGTCAGTCTGTCAGTCTGTCAGTCTGTCAGTCTGTCAGTCTGTCAGTCTGTCAGTCTGTCAGTCTGTCAGTCTGTCAGTCTGTCAGTCTGTCAGTCTGTCAGTCTGTCAGTCTGTCAGTCTGTCAGTCTGTCAGTCTGTCAGTCTGTCAGTCTGTCAGTCTGTCAGTCTGTCAGTCTGTCAGTCTGTCAGTCTGTCAGTCTGTCAGTCTGTCAGTCTGTCAGTCTGTCAGTCTGTCAGTCTGTCAGTCTGTCAGTCTGTCAGTCTGTCAGTCTGTCAGTCTGTCAGTCTGTCAGTCTGTCAGTCTGTCAGTCTGTCAGTCTGTCAGTCTGTCAGTCTGTCAGTCTGTCAGTCTGTCAGTCTGTCAGTCTGTCAGTCTGTCAGTCTGTCAGTCTGTCAGTCTGTCAGTCTGTCAGTCTGTCAGTCTGTCAGTCTGTCAGTCTGTCAGTCTGTCAGTCTGTCAGTCTGTCAGTCTGTCAGTCTGTCAGTCTGTCAGTCTGTCAGTCTGTCAGTCTGTCAGTCTGTCAGTCTGTCAGTCTGTCAGTCTGTCAGTCTGTCAGTCTGTCAGTCTGTCAGTCTGTCAGTCTGTCAGTCTGTCAGTCTGTCAGTCTGTCAGTCTGTCAGTCTGTCAGTCTGTCAGTCTGTCAGTCTGTCAGTCTGTCAGTCTGTCAGTCTGTCAGTCTGTCAGTCTGTCAGTCTGTCAGTCTGTCAGTCTGTCAGTCTGTCAGTCTGTCAGTCTGTCAGTCTGTCAGTCTGTCAGTCTGTCAGTCTGTCAGTCTGTCAGTCTGTCAGTCTGTCAGTCTGTCAGTCTGTCAGTCTGTCAGTCTGTCAGTCTGTCAGTCTGTCAGTCTGTCAGTCTGTCAGTCTGTCAGTCTGTCAGTCTGTCAGTCTGTCAGTCTGTCAGTCTGTCAGTCTGTCAGTCTGTCAGTCTGTCAGTCTGTCAGTCTGTCAGTCTGTCAGTCTGTCAGTCTGTCAGTCTGTCAGTCTGTCAGTCTAGTCTGTCAGTCTGTCATCTGTCAGTCTGTCAGTCTGTCAGTCTGTCAGTCTGTCAGTCTGTCAGTCTGTCAGTCTGTCAGTCTGTCAGTCTGTCAGTCTGTCAGTTTGTCAGGTCAGTCTGTCAGTCTGTCAGTCTGTCAGTCTGTCAGTCTGTCAGTCTGTCAGTCTGTCAGTCTGTCAGTCTGTCAGTCTGTCAGTCTGTCAGTCTGTCAGTCTGTCAGTCTGTCAGTCTGTCAGTCTGTCAGTCTGTCAGTCTGTCAGTCTGTCAGTCTGTCAGTCTGTCAGTCTGTCAGTCTGTCAGTCTGTCAGTCTGTCAGTCTGTCAGTCTGTCAGTCTGTCAGTCTGTCAGTCTGTCAGTCAGTCTGTCAGTCTGTCAGTCTGTCAGTCTGTCAGTCTGTCAGTCTGTCAGTCTGTCAGTCTGTCAGTCTGTCAGTCTGTCAGTCTGTCAGTCTGTCAGTCTGTCAGTCTGTCAGTCTGTCAGTCTGTCAGTCTGTCAGTCTGTCAGTCTGTCAGTCTGTCAGTCTGTCTGTCTGTCTGTCAGTCTGTCAGTCTGTCAGTCTGTCAGTCTGTCAGTCTGTCAGTCTGTCAGTCTGTCAGTCTGTCAGTCTGTCAGTCGTCAGTCTGTCAGTCTGTCAGTCTGTCAGTCTGTCAGTCTGTCAGTCTGTCAGTCTGTCAGTCTGTCAGTCTGTCAGTCTGTCAGTCTGTCAGTCTGTCAGTCTGTCAGTCTGTCAGTCTGTCAGTCTGTCAGTCTGTCAGTCTGTCAGTCTGTCTGTCAGTCTGTCAGTCTGTCAGTCTGTCAGTCTGTCAGTCTGTCTGTCAGTCTGTCGTCTGTCAGTCTGTCAGTCTGTCAGTCTGTCAGTCTGTCAGTCTGTCAGTCTGTCAGTCTGTCAGTCTGTCAGTCTGTCAGTCTGTCAGTCTGTTCAGTCTGTCAGTCTGTCAGTCTGTCAGTCTGTCAGTCTGTCAGTCTGTCAGTCTGTCAGTCTGTCAGTCTGTCAGTCTGTCAGTCTGTCAGTCTGTCAGTCTGTCAGTCTGTCAGTCTGTCAGTCTGTCAGTCTGTCAGTCTGTCAGTCTGTCAGTCTGTCAGTCTGTCAGTCTGTCAGTCTGTCAGTCTGTCAGTCTGTCAGTCTGTCAGTCTGTCAGTCTGTCAGTCTGTCAGTCTGTCAGTCTGTCAGTCTGTCAGTCTGTCAGTCTGTCAGTCTGTCAGTCTGTCAGTCTGTCAGTCTGTCAGTCTGTCGGTCTGTCGGTCTGTCAGTCTGGTCAGTCTGTCAGTCTGTCAGTCTGTCAGTCTGTCAGTCTGTCAGTCTGTCAGTCTGTCAGTCTGTCAGTCTGTCAGTCTGTCAGTCTGTCAGTCTGTCAGTCTGTCAGTCTGTCAGTCTGTCAGTCTGTCAGTCTGTCAGTCTGTCAGTCTGTCAGTCTGTCAGTCTGTCAGTCTGTCAGTCTGTCAGTCTGTCAGATCTGTCAGTGTCAGTCTGTCAGTCTGTCAGTCTGTCAGTCTGTCAGTCTGTCAGTCTGTCAGTCTGTCAGTCTGTCAGTCTGGTCAGTCTGTCAGTCTGGTCCGTCTGTCAGTCTGTCAGTCTGCCAGTCTGTCAGTCTGTCAGTCTGTCAGTCTGTCAGTCTGTCAGTCTGTCAGTCTGTCAGTCTGTCAGTCTGTCAGTCTGTCAGTCTGTCAGTCTGTCAGTTCTGTCAGTCTGTCAGTCTGTCAGTCTGTCAGTCTGTCAGTCTGTCAGTCTGTCAGTCTGTCGTCTGTCAGTCTGTCAGTCTGTCAGTCTGTCAGTCCTGTCAGTCTGTCAGTCTGTCAGTCTGTCAGTCTGTCAGTCTGTCAGTCTGTCAGTCTGTCAGTCTGTCAGTCTGTCAGTCTGTCAGTCTGTCAGTCTGTCAGTCTGTCAGTCTGTCAGTCTGTCAGTCTGTCAGTCTGTCAGTCTGTCAGTCTGTCAGTCTGTCAGTCTGTCAGTCTGTCAGTCTGTCAGTCTGTCAGTCTGTCAGTCTGTCAGTCTGTCAGTCTGTCAGTCTGTCAGTCTGGTCAGTCTGTCAGTCTGTCAGTCTGTCAGTCTGTCAGTCTGTCAGTCTGTCAGCTGTCAGTCTGTCAGTTCTGTCAGTCTGTCAGTCTGTCAGTCTGTCAGTCTGTCAGTCCTGTCAGTCTGTCAGTCTGTCAGTCTGTCAGTCTGTCAGTCTGTCAGTCTGTCAGTCTGTCAGTCTGTCAGTCTGTCAGTCTGTCAGTCTGTCAGTCTGTCAGTCTGTCAGTCTGTCAGTCTGTCAGTCTGTCAGTCTGTCAGTCTGTCAGGTCTGTCAGTCTGTCAGTCTGTCAGTCTGTCAGTCTGTCAGTCTGTCAGTCTGTCAGTCTGTCAGTCTGTCAGTCTGTCAGTCTGTCAGTCTGTCAGTCTGTCAGTCTGTCAGTCTGTCGTCTGTCAGTCTGTCAGTCTGTCAGTCTGTCAGTCTGTCAGTCTGTCAGTCTGTCAGTCTGTCAGTCTGTCAGTCTGTCAGTCTGTCAGTCTGTCAGTCTGTCAGTCTGTCAGTCTGTCAGTCTGTCAGTCTGTCAGTCTGTCAGTCTGTCAGTCTGTCAGTCTGTCAGTCTGTCAGTCTGTCAGTCTGTCAGTCTGTCAGTCTGTCAGTCTGGCAGTCTGTCAGTCTGTCAGTCTGTCAGTCTGGCAGTCTGTCAGTCTGTCAGTCTGTCGTCTGTCAGTCTGTCAGTCTGTCAGTCTGTCAGTCTGTCAGTCTGTCAGTCTGTCAGTCTGTCAGTCTGTCAGTCTGTCAGTCTGTCAGTCTGTCAGTCTGTCAGTCTGTCAGTCTGTCAGTCTGTCAGTCTGTCATCTGTAGTCTGTCAGTCTGTCAGTCTGTCAGTCTGTCAGTCTGTCAGTCTGTCAGTCTGTCAGTCTGTCAGTCTGTCAGTCTGTCAGTCTGTCAGTCTGTCAGTCTGTCAGTCTGTCAGTCTGTCAGTCTGTCAGTCTGTCAGGTCTGTCAGTCTGTCAGTCTGTCAGTCTGTCAGTCTGTCAGTCTGTCAGTCTGTCAGTCTGTCAGTCTGTCAGCTGTCAGCCTGTCAGTCTGTCAATCTGTCAGACTGTCAGTCTGTCAGTCTGTCAGTCTGTCAGTCTGTCAGTCTGTCAGTCTGTCAGTCTGTCAGTCTGTCAGTCTGTCAGTCTGTCAGTCTGTCAGTCTGTCAGTCTGTCACTGTCAGTCTTCAGTCTGTCATCTGTCAGTCTGTCAGTCTGTCAGCCTGTCAGCTGTCAGTCTGTCAGTCTGTCAGTCTGTCAGCCTGTCAGCTCAGTCTGTCAGTCTGTCAGTCTGTCAGTCTGTCAGTCTGTCAGTCTGTCAGTCTGTCAGTCTGTCAGTCTGTCAGTCTGTCAGTCTGTCAGTCTGTCAGTCTGTCAGTCTGTCAGTCTGTCAGTCTGTCAGTCTGTCAGTCTGTCAGTCTGTCAGTCTGTCAGTCTGTCAGTCTGTCAGTCTGTCAGTCTGTCAGTCTGTCAGTCTGTCAGTCTGTCAGTCTGTCAGTCTGTCAGTCTGTCAGTCTGTCAGTCTGTCAGTCTGTCAGTCTGTCAGTCTGTCAGTCTGTCAGTCTGTCAGTCTGTCAGTCTGTCAGTCTGTCAGTCTGTCAGTCTGTCAGTCTGTCAGTCTGTCAGTCTGTCAGTCTGTCAGTCTGTCAGTCTGTCAGTCTGTCAGTCTGTCAGTCTGTCAGTCTGTCAGTCTGTCAGTCTGTCAGTCTGTCAGTCTGTCAGTCTGTCAGTCTGTCAGTCTGTCAGTCTGTCAGTCTGTCAGTCTGTCAGTCTGTCAGTCTGTCAGTCTGTCAGTCTGTCAGTCTGTCAGTCTGTCAGTCTGTCAGTCTGTCAGTCTGTCAGTCTGTCAGTCTGTCAGTCTGTCAGTCTGTCAGTCTGTCAGTCTGTCAGTCTGTCAGTCTGTCAGTCTGTCAGTCTGTCAGTCTGTCAGTCTGTCAGTCTGTCAGTCTGTCAGTCTGTCAGTCTGTCAGTCTGTCAGTCTGTCAGTCTGTCAGTCTGTCAGTCTGTCAGTCTGTCAGTCTGTCAGTCTGTCAGTCTGTCAGTCTGTCAGTCTGTCAGTCTGTCAGTCTGTCAGTCTGTCAGTCTGTCAGTCTGTCAGTCTGTCAGTCTGTCAGTCTGTCAGTCTGTCAGTCTGTCAGTCTGTCAGTCTGTCAGTCTGTCAGTCTGTCAGTCTGTCAGTCTGTCAGTCTGTCAGTCTGTCAGTCTGTCAGTCTGTCAGTCTGTCAGTCTGTCAGTCTGTCAGTCTGTCAGTCTGTCAGTCTGTCAGTCTGTCAGTCTGTCAGTCTGTCAGTCTGTCAGTCTGTCAGTCTGTCAGTCTGTCAGTCTGTCAGTCTGTCAGTCTGTCAGTCTGTCAGTCTGTCAGTCTGTCAGTCTGTCAGTCTGTCAGTCTGTCAGTCTGTCAGTCTGTCAGTCTGTCAGTCTGTCAGTCTGTCAGTCTGTCAGTCTGTCAGTCTGTCAGTCTGTCAGTCTGTCAGTCTGTCAGTCTGTCAGTCTGTCAGTCTGTCAGTCTGTCAGTCTGTCAGTCTGTCAGTCTGTCAGTCTGTCAGTCTGTCAGTCTGTCAGTCTGTCAGTCTGTCAGTCTGTCAGTCTGTCAGTCTGTCAGTCTGTCAGTCTGTCAGTCTGTCAGTCTGTCAGTCTGTCAGTCTGTCAGTCTGTCAGTCTGTCAGTCTGTCAGTCTGTCAGTCTGTCAGTCTGTCAGTCTGTCAGTCTGTCAGTCTGCAAGTCTGTCAGTCTGTCAGTCTGTCAGTCTGTCAGTCTGTCAGTCTGTCAGTCTGTCAGTCTGTCAGTCTGTCAATCTGTCAGTCTCTCAGTCTGTCAGTCTGTCAATCTGTCAGTCTCTCAGTCTGTCAGTCTGTCAGTTTGTCAGTCTGTCAGTCTGTCAGTCTGTCAGTCTGTCAGTCTGTCAGTCTGTCAGTCTGTCAGTCTGTCAGTCTGTCAGTCTGTCAGTCTGTCAGTCTGTCAGTCTGTCAGTCTGTCAGTCTGTCAGTCTGTCAGTCTGTCAGTCTGTCAGTCTGTCAGTCTGTCAGTCTGTCAGTCTGTCAGTCTGTTAGTCTGTCAGTCTGTCAGTCTGTCAGTCTGTCAGTCTGTCAGTCTGTCAGTCTGTCAGTCTGTCAGTCTGTCAGTCTGTCAGTCTGTCAGTCTGTCAGTCTGTCACTCTGTCAGTCTGTCAGTCTGTCAGTCTGTCAGTCTGTCAGTCTGACAGTCTGTCAGTCTGTCAGTCTGTCAGTCTGTCAGTCTGTCAGTCTGTCAGTCTGTCAGTCTGTCAGTCTGTCAGTCTGTCAGTCTGTCAGTCTGTCAGTCTGTCAGTCTGTCAGTCTGTCAGTCTGTCAGTCTGTCAGTCTGTCAGTCTGTCAGTCTGTCAGTCTGTCAGTCTGTCAGTCTGTCAGTCTGTCAGTCTGTCAGTCTGTCAGTCTGTCAGTCTGTCAGTCTGTCAGTCTGTCAGTCTGTCAGTCTGTCAGTCTGTCAGTCTGTCAGTCTGTCAGTCTGTCAGTCTGTCAGTCTGTCAGTCTGTCAGTCTGTCAGTCTGTCAGTCTGTCAGTCTGTCAGTCTGTCAGTCTGTCAGTCTGTCAGTCTGTCAGTCTGTCAGTCTGTCAGTCTGTCAGTCTGTCAGTCTGTCAGTCTGTCAGTCTGTCAGTCTGTCAGTCTGTCAGTCTGTCAGTCTGTCAGTCTGTCAGTCTGTCAGTCTGTCAGTCTGTCAGTCTGTCAGTCTGTCAGTCTGTCAGTCTGTCAGTCTGTCAGTCTGTCAGTCTGTCAGTCTGTCAGTATGTGTATTGTTGGGCCATACTTCTTTGAAGAAAACGGTGTAACAAACTGTCAATGGGGACCGTTATTTAAAGATGTTGAAGGCGTTTTTTTACCCGGAATTTCGCCGAAGACGTATTGCTTTCAGCAAGATTTGGTTTCAACAAGATGGAGCAAATGCACACGTAGCCACACAAGTTATGGCGGAGATCCAACGAAAATCCCCAAACAAATTGCTATCCAGAAATTGCACTTTCCGCTGGCCCCCAACGTCACGTGACCTGACTGCAGTCTTTTTTTTATGGGGTTATGTCAAGCAGGAAGTGTACAAAACGAAACCCAGGAATTTTACTGAATTGAAGCATTCCATTAAGATAATAATTGAGGCGATCCCAATTTCAACCCTTCAGGCCGCAACGAACGATTTTCTGATCAGGTGCCGCATATGCGTGGATGAGCGTGGAGGTCATTTGCGGTATATCATCTTTAAAAACCATTAGTTATTTAAAATAAAATTTAATTTTTAATTCAATAAAAAAAATAATGAAATACATCGATTAAAATAAAAGTTATTTAAATTGCTTATTGTAGCACCATTCGTGGGCCACCCTGTACCAACCTACATAAATTGTAACCACCTGGGATCAAGATTTAAATGTACTCTACAGCTTTATTGAACACTACGATATCCAGGATGTTATAATAATTGGTGATCTCAATGCGAAAATAGGACCGGAAGCAGGACGAGGAAATAGATTCTCGGAGAAGGTTAGGAGTTCCAAGGGCACCACCATAAATGCAAGAGGAGTTAAACTACTGGATATTTGCAATTCGTTTGGATTTGGGTTGATAAATGGCGCTTCTGAGTCGGATAAACATGGTGAGCTTACGTTCGTTGGTCAGCAAGGACTTTCAGTCGTCGACTATTGTCTAGTGAGGGGTAGTTGGAATTCAATAATTTCTGATTTTGAAGTGCTGAGTGTTCCATATTCCGACCATATGGTAACAATCGTCGAATATGGAATAGATTACAAAGGCAATGGACAATCGATCGGTCTACCTTTTCGTCCTAAACTTAAATGGATTGAGAATAAAGCTGAAGATTACAGAAATAACCTCGAACGAAATATGGCAATAGAGAATCTAGTTACCTTGCGGATCTCATGACAGCTAATCCTAGTCCAATTAGTCGTGTAAAGTTTCTCAAACAAAAGGAGAAGTGGTTTGATGCAGAATGCGAAAAAGCTCGTCAAAAATCGTTTGGAAATTACTTCAAAAGTATGTACACTACAGTATGCATTGTAGTTATAAACATTTCTACAGTACTATCATGGAACTTGAACATTGATTATTTTTGCCCTGCTGTAGATGTCGTCTGTGTCGCTTTGCGAGATTAGTTTGTTGACCAGGGCAGAGGAAGAAAGGGGGAAAAAGAAGAGATGATGTAGTTTTATTTCTCTTCTTATAACAATAATGAGTATAAGGGAGAAAACCAAATCTGGTGATTTTATCCACATTACATTTATAGTTTTCTATTTTATATGAGGATAAGGCAAAGAGGAATACAATTATAAGATACCATATTACTGGATTTTTTTCTTTTTGCTTGTAGTAATTTTGTTACTTCCAACGCTTATAGGTTCTGCATTATATACAATGATACTTACGTATTTTAAGTTTGGTACTGAATTGTTGGGGTAGTTTTAATTTGTAACGGGTGATTTTTTTGCTACTTGGTTTTTGACGTTGATATTTTTGACAGATCACACATGACAAATTCCACGAACATTTGACATTTCGATTCAGTATTGTTTGGCATTTCATCATGAATAGACTTACGCCTGAACAACGTTTGCAAATTATTGATATTTATTATCAAAATTCGTGCTCTGTGAAAAATGTGTTTCGCAAGCTACGTCCGTTTTATGTTTTTTAATTTGGTGAGCAGTTGATCTCACGTTTTGGCGCAGTCAATTGGCCACCAAGATCATGTGTTTTGACCCCGTTAGACTATTTTTTGTGGGGCTATGTTAAGTCTATTGTCTATGGGGACAAGCCAAACACGATTGCTGCCTTGGAAGCCAACATTGAACGCGTCATTGGTGAGATTCCGGCCGAAATGTGTGAAAAAGTTTGCCAAAATTGGACCTTCAGAATGGACCACCTGAAGCGTAGCCGCGGGCAACATTTAAGTGAAATTATTTTTAAAAAGTAAATGGCAGAAATTGATTTATCGATCCAAATAAAAATTTCATTCACTTTTTACAAGTTTCTGTGTTTTTTTGAATTTTCAAAAACCAAGCTCTTAAAAAATCACCGGTTATATACCTACATACAATGGTTTGGATTTATTTATTTTATGATTTGGATTTGGTGATTTTGAGAAAACAATACAAATCTTAAATAGGTATTTTACAGTAAGAAATTATTTTAACAAATTTAAAGTAGGTATTTATTTATTGATCTTTTTTAGGGTTGATGTCAATAGGTAGGTACTTTACAAAAAGCGGCTCAGTGGCGCGCTTAAAAAATAGATAGGTGAAAGACAAATGTACGTATGTTAGGACATACATATCTAATAATTTTTTATTTAAATAGGTTACATTTGAGTGATGTATGTATGTATGTATATGGCCGTGAAACTAGTTCATGTTACACCTATTATCTATAGGTGCTTTGCTGTTATGTTCAAATTATTTTATGTTTTTTTAAACTAATTTAAGGTTGTTGGGTAGGTAGGTAGGTATTAAAACTTTATCAAAAAAAATATTAATAAAATGTAAAGTACCTATATATTACAACATATAATTTAAAATATAAACAATACAAATAAATATTTAATTTAGGTAGGTTCGAAAATAAAACAAAAACAAAATAAAACAAAAATCTTTGGCGCAAAATCTTAAACAACCAACATATTATTAAGGCATTAACACGATAGATACTAGTTAACAATTTACTTTATAAATAGTGTCAACTAACATTTCATAAATTTTTAACATTTTGTCAACTAGTAAAATGCTAATTAAGAAGAAAGCAAAGCATTTGTAGGGTTCGAATTTGGAACAACACAATTATTGTGTTTATGCGTTGTAAATTTATTATATGTGGATGGAAACCCAAAATGTGCTCTAAATAAGTATTCGATGTTTATATTTTCACCAGCAGGACTCGAACCTGGCCCCTGGGTCCAAGGCTGATATACTATTAGATGACATATGGAATTAGTACGATACTAAAAATTTAACGGAGCCATTTGGTGATTTTAACTTTAGTAAAATGTTAATCAGATAGTACGACAATAAACTTGTTTAACCTAGTATCATACTAAAAATGATTGTTAAATTATTCGTTTAAGATATTGCGCCTTTATTTTTACTTGCCAATGGAGTATTCCATTAAGTACCTACCTATATTTGTTATATAGGTAGGTATGTATTTAGGTACAACTGAGTAAGGTTATACCTACAAGCAAATTGAACTTAAGATTTTAATTAAACTCAGCATTGCAATAATATTTAGAAGCTGAAGCGATTTTCTTCAAACTTACATAGTTCATCATTATGAAAACCCAATCAAATTTTAGAATAAACCCGAACGTTTTTTAATTGATTGATTGTGACACATTGAGTGAATATTCTACTGAGTTATTGCTCTTAGTTATTGGTCGAAAATCCAACTCGATTTATTTTAATAAAATATTAAATAACTTTGTGATAATAGTTGAATGAAATACGTTAGCTTTCAGTGGGATACTAAATAAAAATTTAGTTAGGTAGTACATAATTATTTACATTTACATCCCTTAACAAATTTGCAAAATAATTACCGAAGTTAAAACATAACAATAATTAGGAAGCGCTACCGCAGGGCGGCGGATTCGATGTTACTTTCCATTGTTTTTTTAAAGCCTTGAAATAATTAAAAGGACTACACACTGAATTATAAATTTCAAGGACTAGTTACATGAGTATGTAGGCACCTACGTACAATGTATATTTAAGTCTAGATTATGGATTTTAATCATGTAACTTAGGAGAGTAATGTGTACCTATACCTGCATAGATGGAACTTAAGTATGTAAATATGCACATACCGTGAATTTCAAAAGTAAGTAACCACCCATATGGTTTGTTGATAATATGCAATATAAACAACAAATTAAATAAAAATCCAATTCCAACAATATAACACAAAAGATTTATTATAGCAGTAAATCAAAATAAACATAAAAATTCAAAATAAATCTAATTTTCACTAATAAAAAACTATATTTGTAACATCAGAACTTATTTGAGACCATTCTTCAACTAAAGCCTTTTTTAAATCTTCTTTGTTCTCTATAGTCCTTTTACGAATTTGCGTGTCCAAATGATCCCATAAATGTTTATGGTGTTTAGGTCCGGCGATTGAGAGGGTGATCGAGCTGTTTTGAATTTCGATAAAGCAACCATTATTTAACGAGCCGTGAGGTATCCTTAGGATCATTGTCTTGTTCAAAGATCCAATTACTAAGCAAACCTAATTTGTCTACGCTCGGTTGCACGTTATTCTTTAGGATGTTAAGATAGTCTTGCTCATTCTTTGTTCTTTCAATGAAGACAAGACTTCCGACCCCATATGGCGACATATACCCCCACACCTTCACTGAACCACCACCATGTTGCACTGTGTTTCTTACATTTTGTTCACTAAATTCTTTATTAAGCTTTTTAGCTTTTCAGTTTTCATGTACGTTCGAAATTTTCCAATGTTATAAATTTTTCAAATTTATCCATATTTTTTTCACTGAAACAAGGATTCTATTAACAATTTGGCCATTTTCCCTATATGATGTTCGTTTTTCCTTCAAATCCACAATAGATTTTTGCGTTTCCAAAAAAATTTCATTATTGTTAAAAAGTAATTTTGCTCTACTGTTATGCTTTTAAACACAACTACAGCTTACAATCTGAAGTGATGTAAATTGATAGATTTACCTCCACCGCCATAACAATTAAGTTTTTTATCTGTGAAAAATGTACTAGTTTTATTTTGAATTTTTATTTTTATTTACTGCTAATGAATAAAGCCTTAGTTTTATATAATTGAAATTCCATTTATGATTATTAACTTTTATTAAATTGTATATTATTCAATTAATCATATGGGTGTTTACTCAGATTTGACACTCACAGTACATATATAATAAAATTGAAAGATGTAAGTGGTAGGTAGCTAAATGCATATGTATAATCTTATATGATTGGTGAAATATACAAAATATTCATGTGATTTTTAAAGATATGTTAATTTAAATGTATGATAACCCACATGGTACTTATTATTCAGTAACTTAAATACCAACAACATGTCTTTATATAGGAATAAAATTGAAAGCAAATTTAAAGTAGTAATGTTATTAATATGTATGTGTGTAGATGGTCCGAATAATAGTTTAATTTCAAAAAAAAAATCAGAGATAAAATATATTTTTGTTTTCTTAAAAGTGGAATGCACTATTCTAAGAACGCACAAATATTGTTTTATCAAAATTTGTTTCTAACATTTGTGTGGGAAGTTTCGGCACAATATTTTTGTTTAAGTACCTACATTCATAGGCATAATTATTTTGACAAATGAAAAATTTACATATTTCGAGTTTCAGATATAAATCAATGAAATTGAAAATGGGAGATTGTTGTTAGGTCAATTTTTAAAAATATTTAGGTTTTTTTGCTTTGCATAATTTATTGGATTTTTAAATAACACGAAAAATTCACTTTGCCTAAAGGCATAATTATTTTGACAATCCATTTTATGCTTACTAAAAAAATATCTTTACAAAATAAAAATAAAATTAGCACTTACTAATAAAATGTGTATCCTCCCTTAGCTGCTATAAATTTTTGCAGACGTTCTGGCACGGATTCTACAAGTTTCTGAAGTATTTCTACAGGAACTTTCTCCCAAAGTCTTCCTACTTCCAAAATCTTGCCTTAGGTATGTTCGGTTCGGTTCAAAGAAAAACTCCTTTTTCCCTTTACATACGCCCACACATTCTCGATGATATTTAAATCAGGACTTTGTGTTGGCCAGTCAAGTGAAGTTAGTTATCATCCGGCTCTTGTGGCATGGCGCATTATCCTGCTGAAAAATTAACGATTCCCCAATAAGTCTGTCACCAGCTGGAAATGCGTACTCATTCAATACGGTCAAATACTTATGTTGGTACGATGGAACAATGACCATCAATTGGGAATTAGTTTCCCTGACCACTTGAAGATACACAACCCCAAAACATAACTGAGCCTCCACCGTAACTCAATGTTTGCAAAACTGGAACTTTTTTCTTACGTTGTTCTTTTGGCAATAGAACACATTTTTTTTTATGGGAGCCATGAAACTCAAGTGAACTCTCATCAGTCCATAAAACTCTATCCCAAAGCTCAGGGGCTTATGGAGATATTGTTTTGCAAATTGTAAACGTTTTTCCTTGTTCCTAGAGCCAATATAGGGTATTTTTCTTACGGAATACGTTCCAAAATTGGATTCAACAAGACGCCTACTTACTGTTCTTTCACTAACGGGATTTTGGGTATATCTCTTCATTTGCAACTCCAGAGCTTTTGGTGTTAGTTCAGGGTTTTTAACAAATTCACGCAGAAGCTTTCTATCAGCTTTTGGTGTAGTTTTTCTTTTTCTTCCCGTACGCCTCAAATTTTGCACAGATTTTGTTTTTTTATGTTTGTTTATCTGGTAATGCACTGTTTGCCTCGGTAAATTAAACTCCGCACAAATTTGTTTTACTTTTTCACCACTGTTATACCTTGCCACGATAGAGCAATCTGGTGCTTAACTCTGATTTTTTACCCATATTCTTTTAAGAGAAGTTCAAAATAAATGAAATCATAAAATTTTTATAAAAAAAAAAACACAAAAAAATTTTACCAAATTCAACCTTGACTTCTAGTCAAAATATTTATGCCTATAAAAAACGAGCACTGTTATTTCAAATTGGTGCGTACTCGCGAAAGACACGATTCAAATGATTTATATTATACTGTCAATAAATAACAAATGTTATATATTTCAACTCATTAACAAGCCATAACAACATGACATTTACCGTTACCAATTTTTCACTCAGACGACTGTTCACAGTACTGTCAAAATAATTATGCCGATGACTGTATGTATTCAAGTCAATGTCAAACAACTATTAAATACCAGGTTTTGAAAAAAATCAATTAAGTATTTTTCGAACAATTGAGTTAAACAAATGTGTTGAAACATTATGGTTTACAATACTGTTTAAGCTTTTTGGGAGCTTCTCCGTAATAAAATTTAAAAAAAAATCAAATAAACTGTGTTCCAGAAAATCGAGAACCATAACCATTTTTCAAAAAAAAAAAAAACGTTAACCAAAAAGTACCTTTTCCCTTCATTAATCCACTAATTTTTTCAAGATTTACCTTTGTGGCATAATAAAATGTACCGTTTTTTTTGGTCTCAAAAAATGCAAACAACCTGTGGGCATATACATACATATGTACCTATTACCGAAAGAACCAAGATTGAAGAAAATCTTTGCACGTGCTTAGTCGGTGGAATCGCAGACAGACAGATAGGCGGAATTGCTGGACCCAATTCATTCGTTTTCTCTATCATCGTAATACAAAGTTTGATCAAAATCTCGAGTTAATTTTTTTTACGAATCCAAAACTTGCAATACATGTATGTTCATAGGTAGTACCTAGCAAATAAAAAGTTATGCACATTCTTTTCAATCAGAAATGCAAAAAAATATGCATTCTTAATGATAGGTATACCTAGGTACGTATTAAAGTATCCATGATAAAAAGTATAAATTAAATAATTTAAATATGCATTATTTTGAAGGCGCTTTGTTTTTTCGAGGTAAAATCTAAGAATTAGTACATACAATTTCAACCGCATTAATTTTTAGCACCCATATACGAACAAACAATAAAGTAAAATAATGTATCGCCATTATAAAATAATGAATAGTTGACTTACAAAATAAATACTATCCCAAATAAATATCAAGCCCATCAGTTTTTAGGCATGACAAATAAAATAAAATGAAAAAGTTAACTCATAAAATGTATTTTTTTTTAATATTAAAAGGTATACCTACATACATATTACATTGGTATCATATTACAAAAATGTAAATTTATTGCTTTAATATGACTATGTAAGCATAAATAATATTTTTACGTTGGTAGTATTTTATTTACCTCTTTAATTTTTACTCCAATACGGTTTGAACCTGAATTTAAATCGCAAGCATTGTAGTTATTTAAATATCTTATTGAAGGTACCAAAATAAGTACATACCTACGTATCTTCAATGCCACAACACTTTTATCACACACACAAAAAGAGTTTATTCAAATTCATATGTAGGTAGGTAATTAAAAATTGCTTGAATTGCACTCATCACAACTCAATTACTTATATACGGCACCAATTAACTGAATTTAATATTTTTTTTAAACTTAAAACAAACCGGCGTACAATTTTATTTTCAAACAAATTTATTGCCGAAACGAAAAGTGCAATATACCAAGGTCAAAAACTGTTTATTTTTTTTTTAAACAAAACGAACACACGGCAAACATTTAATCCACACATACATATATATATAATTATAATAATACCAAACCCATATGTATGCATGTAGGTAGATTCTCCAATTTTAAATAAATGTGAGGAAAGAAAATTACACGAAAAAGCTAAATTTTCTTTTCTCTTGCTTTAACCTTAGAAAATGTTAAAGCATATGCATTTTTCTCCCTCTTAGTTTTCAATTATTCTATACACATTTAGCAAATGAGCCCAAGATAGTAATTCTTATAATATCTACACAGGTGGTTCCCCGGACGTTCCTCTTCATGATAGTACTATACAAATGTATATACAATGCAGTATATAGAGTGAAGTGAATTGGAGGTTTAAAAAATATGTAAGGAGAAAAAAACTATATACTTGAAAAAGAAGCCCTCAATTAAACTCATTGCAGAGATATTAAGGAATTTTGGAATGCAGTGATAAAATTAAATGGCAAGAAGCATAAAATAAGCATACACATTTGCAAGATCATTTTAAATCAATTCTGAACCCCAAGTCCTTAGCACCACCCATTCACTACGCTACACCTGCACACTCAAATGAAATATTAGATTCTGCTATATGTCTGAAGGAATTGCGAACTACTGTATTGAAAAAGCTAAAGTCCGAAAAATCAGCAGAAGCGGATAGGATTCCAACAGAATTAATAAAATATATGGAACGGGAACGCTGATTAATAAATTAATTGTGTATTGAATAACATTTTGGATACTGGTGAACTACCTGAGCAGTTCATGAAATCTATTATATTTCCTATATATAAGAAAGGTGACATATCAAATCCAGCCAATTATTGCGGAATTTCCTTTCTAAGCTCCTTTTACAAGATCTTCACAACACCTTTGAACGATCATTTGACAAACTGGATACAGAGTGGTAAGTTGCTTGTGGAATTTCAAACAGGATTCAGAATTGGTTATTCGACTATCGATAACATTTTTGTTTTGCAAAGCATTGCAACATACTACAACAAAATGAAGAATCTTTACATCTTTTTTTGTTGATTACCAAGTTGTCTTTAATGCAGTTGAACGCAGAGCTTTGTTCTTCCAACTCTTCAAAGTTAGAATGACAGCTAAGTTTGCGAGAGTTCTGTAAAGTTTGTATTTAGACAATCTATCAGCTGTTTGGGATGTTTCAGAAATCTCGGATTTCCCTGAGTCGAACATGCGAGTCAAGCAAGGGTGTAATCTGAGTGCAAGCCTATTCGCGTTATTTATAAATTAACTTATAGATTATTTGCACAGTGGAATAGATATTTCGAGAGTTATAATCAAAGCCATATTATTTTACGATAATATGGTACTATTTGCAAATTTTCCCCATGCTTTACAACTTATGATTAATTGACTGGAAGAGTACTGCCGATTATAGAATCTAAGGGTTAATCTGATTAGAACGGCGAGGAACGAGAAAATTATTTAATAGTAACTATTGCAAGCAACCTCAGTGAAAGGATTTCCAAAATTGTGGCATTGGAAACCATCCGCAAACAAAATGGTTGGCTTAATAAGTTAGACGAACTTGGGAGATACTGCAGAATCAACTTCAGTTTGCTGGATCGATCTGTAAAACAAAACAAATGTGGTTTTTTTTGTAAATTTTCTTCAAAAAAATACAATAAATAAAAGTATTTATTTAGAAAGATGTCAATCGGGCAGACGGTAAGGCCAAGCTTAAACGATTTTTGTAAAAAATATTTTATACACTTAAAACTTAAATCAATTAAGAAATTGAATTTATCTATCTATATCTATCTTTCTAGTTAGGCGCTTTAGGTGATTGCAGATGCAGATTTTCATCAATAAATTTTATTAATTTCAAACTCGGCATTCCAACTGCATAATTGTATAATGCTGTTCAAACATACGAGTACATCTGGCCAATTGGAGTTCAAATCAAAAAACTTTGTAAGCCTTTTGAGAAACGAGTTGCATCCACAAGAATAGAGAGTTTTACGCTAAACAATAATTTTATTAATAATTCCTATACTGGAAATGGACTCTCACACCCATATTATAAAACACGATTTAATAATAGTTTATCTTAAACAAGTAGACAAAATGATATTAATAAAACTTTCTGCTATTTAACATTTACAAACGTAATCCTTCACTAAACCATCCAATACGATAAAGCAATAATAATTTACATTGAACAACATTTACAGATACAGAATAAAAATAGATATAGTTGATACATTTTGTAGTAGATTTTTTCGTCGATTTTCGATTTTTTATTAATTGAAAATGTTAGTCCGAAGATTAACTTTAATTTTGTGATTTGGTAAGTCATGGATTAGCGTTTGATTAAGCATTTTTTAATTAAAAGCGTTATCAATGTTTTATTACAATGCTGGAGGCATGAGGACAAAACCTAATGAATTGTTTGTTGCTGCTGCTGACAGTTACTGACTCAATCGCTCTCAGCGAAACTTGGTTAAATAACATAATGTCCTGTCAAAGTGTCAACGCAATATTTCAGATCCAATTTTAATGTTTTCTGAAAAGATAGTTCATCTTAATGGACTGGTTTAGGCAGAAAGGGTTGTACATTATGTGCTATTCGTACTATTTATGCAAGTGTAGAAATTAGTTTATATACTAGTTTAATTAAACAAATTGGGCCCGTATAGATTTAACTATTTCTCATTCTTCTTCAGAATCCAAACCTTCGTATGTTCGACCATTATCTGATAATTCTATTTATGATGCTCATATAAAGAATGTAGAGCACTTTGTGAATTGACGAAAATTTAAAAAAAAATATTTTTTTTAAATTTTGGTATGCAATATTAGGTACTTACAATTCGAACAATCTCCTATATAAACATTTGGGCACGAGTACGATAACTCTGGCGCAGCAAAATAATAACGGATTTTTTTAGAGAGGCTTAATAGAAGCATTTCTTAATACGGGTGGGGGGTCTATCCCCTCCCCCTCCGTTTGGCCGGGAGGGGCAACTTAATAATACTATGATAATACTTTCAAACAAGTGTTATAATTTCTTAAGCCAATACCTTAATCTATTTGTGAATTTTTAAATCGAGTGAAATCTATGCAAAGTTTTTGACAAAAACACTTTTTATTCCCAAAGTTTTTTTCGAAAACTATGCATAGATTCCACTTGATTTATAAATAAGCTATTTTAAGGTATTGGCTTTTAAAAAAATTATAACACTTATTTGTAAGTATTACCGTTATTTATAATTTATTCCATATTTTTTCATTAAAAAATAACATTATATTTTTTAATGCCAGCAAACATCACTTTAACTCAAAAAAATTTTTTTTAATGTTAAATACCTACTCGCAATATAATAAACAATAATGCTCATCAAAATAAAGCAAACTAATATAAACCAAAATAAGTCTAACCTTCTCCAATTTCAACATAAAATTATGTAATATCAGCCAAATATCTCGATATTGAAAATCATCATCCAGTTTGACAGTTCACTGACCTGTTTTAAGAAAATGCGCCAATAAAACTTCAGTATCTTTTGATTATTGTTTCCATAGGTACATATATGTCTGCGATAAATATGTATAACAATTTAAAAATAAAAAGTGGTAGAATAGCTATGTATATGTATTAATAAATCGGTTAATGGAATGTAATGTAATAAAATTAAAAAAGACTACGGCGACAATACACCTTGATTTTCTATTATACAAATCTTGAATTTTGACAGATAAATTGCGAAAATATATAAACTATGCCACCGATGATTATTTTTATTTTACTGATAACCCATGATCAAATCGTTTAATCAGAATTATTTAAAAATCAAATTATCCCCAACTATCTCGAATAGATTTAAGTAAATACAATATATTGCAAATATTTAAATAAAATGTGTCAGAAAATAAACATATCCGGAAGTCTTCTTTTCTTCAAAGGTGAAGTCATGGTCAAGCCAATAAAAATCCAGTATGTAGGTATACCTACACAATTTTTACAATCAAACACTACCAAGAATGTGCGCCTGTTCTCGCTTAAAAGCAGGTTTAGTAAATCAAAAGATTTGTGACAGTACATATATAGTATGTACCTACGTACCTACATATAAGTAGTATTCTCACTTAAATTTTGTCGGATATTATTTTAGTATTCAGTCGAAAATAATTAAAAAATGCCCCATACTCAAATGACAACAATATCAATTCTTGATTTCGCTCTGGACTAGACATTCGGACCATCGACTCGTACTCTTTGTATCTTTTATGCTAATGTCTAATTCACCCCAAGAAATTAATATCAAAAAAAATTGATCTAACCACTTTTTACGCGATCGAACACACTAAGTGTACATTATAGTGTTGATGGTTCCTATCTTTTTTTGAACAGAGGGAGAGTGTGGGCAGGTATGAGTTGGTTGCTAGTAAAAACAGTATCAAAGCACAGGTCTAAAGCCATTATATACTCTCTCTATCTTTTTGGAACTACTTTTTCATCTTTCCTAAATCTTAAATCTTCATGGTTTGAATGCGTGTCCCGCAATGAGCACGCTGTACGCGTGTTGATGAAAAAAAATGCCTTACTCACGTAAGTCGCTTGATTATTATTGGTGAGACAGTAAATATTTCATGTATCTGCGTTTAGGTAAATAAAATAGACAAACAGGTAAAAATAATTTCATTTATGTTATTTTGTATCTTTCTCTTCTACTTCGTTTTCAAATAGGTACCATCGCTGTGCTTTGTCCAATCTGCGATAAACAATTTAGTTGGAGCACCTCCCATTTTTTAAATTTCGTGTAGGTACTTTAAGTAGTTTTGTATTCATTTCCCCCCACTTTAATTAATTTTTTTCTTCTATTTGGGTGTCCAAAATAAGAAATTGTGATATTGAAAATACATAGTCGCTTCAAGATTAAATAAGATGTATGTATGTTCATATGCATGTATGTAT
Organism: Philhelius pedissequus; assembly: GCA_910595825.1. Lineage (NCBI taxonomy): Eukaryota > Metazoa > Arthropoda > Insecta > Diptera > Syrphidae > Philhelius > Philhelius pedissequus. The sequence goes on from CAJVCO010000137.1 coordinate 26,863, forward strand.
GTATATACTGCGCGCCTCATTCGTTCACTGTTAAATGAGGTAAGAATAATTAGTTGAAGTCTTGTAGTTAGTTTAGTTTGTAGTGTAACAATGAGCACCCATACCACTGCCAGCGTATTTAATTCGCAATTTAATTTTATAGTTTTAATTAAATTCTATTATTAACATAAATTTGAATTTTGTGCGAACATTATTTGTCCAATATTTTATTCTTAAGTTAGTTGGCTTATCGGTGTACATATACAGTAGAGTTGTACCGAATAGTGATTTTGGCTTGATATTCGGCCCGCAGCTACGCCGGATAGCAGAATATTCAGCGGCTGGATATCTCCCCTAATGAAAAGTATAATAGTTTGGTGGTCTTATACTTAAATCAGACCGGTACAAGTAAAACCAGCTTGAACATGTTTTCTTCCTTCTCCACCAGTTCCACAAAATATTCTTACTTTTTGCACTACAAATATATGGCGCATTTGTTGTAATTAATGTTCTGTCATTTCATATACTGGATGAAAATTGAGATTGCTAGCTGACTTTGATTTTTTTTGTTAATTATTATTAATTTTACAATAAAACATAATGGATTACAAGACAATATTAACAACTTGATTTGAACAACAATGAAAAACGACTTCTAGTCGTTGCAATTAATCCATTTATGTTTAATTTAATTAATTTGAAAAAAAAAAATAAAAGAAAACTTCTAATATTTCATGTTTAAATAAACTACCCCTGAAAAAGTTGGGAAAATCCAACGAAACGTAGGGTAAAAATATGAAGTAAAGTTATTTTATTTGCATACAGAAGAAAGTGACCAAAATAGCCTTAATAACCTTTGAACATCAAGTCATAAAAATAATTTATCGAGTTAATAAATTATATCAACAAACTTTTAGTTATGTACGAATGTTAATAATTATTATTAAATGTATATCCTTTTTTTATTTTCTGTATTAAATGTATTATTAATTAGTCTAATCTCGTTGTTATTATTATAAACTCTAATTGATCAAAGTACATAAAATAAAAATATAAATAAATAAAGGTACCCATGAATGCAGAAAATCTTATTTTCATTCAGCATAATGTGGCTGTGCTCTTTATTATATGGAATAAAATCAATCAGATCATAAAACTTAATATTTTGATATTTTTCTTACTGAAAAAACGACTATCCGGTATTCGGCCGGATACAAACAGATAAATCGGCTCCGGCCGGGAATTTAGAAAAGGAGCCGGGTACCGAATACCTACCGGATATCCGTCACATCTCAAATACAGTATATTGTGAAGTTAGATAATTTGCAAGGTATAGCCATCCTATTCATTTTGTGCTAGAAATGTTCGATATGTTTTCATCAACATGAATTAAAAGGTTCCATATGTACTTACATGCATGTCTACATTATAGAATATTGAATTTTCAGATGTTTTGTTGTATCATTAATTAATGGAACTTAGTTGAACGTGCATACATATATCCTATATTAGCCGTACCTTATTTTCCCCGTAATCCAGATGAGATCATCTTTTTATTTGCGTTACAACAACAAAACTAAATCCTTTTGTTTTTGTAACACAATTAAAATTTTCAAAAATAAAAAGGAGCTCGAACTTACAATGTTAAATTACAAAAAAGTGCTACTCAATGCAACCAGTAGAAATAAATCTACAAAATGGAGCAGAGGCCCCATAAGTAAAGGAACCACACGGAGAAGTGAACTCACAAAGTTGACTTTCAGGAATATAGTAGATCAGTTCAACAAAAGTTGAGAAGAAAACAACTTCCACAATATAGAATTAACAACAAATAAAATGTTAAAAGTGCTAGTTAAAATTTAAAAAAAACAATTATTTAATAAAGAAGGAGATATTTTAACTAATGTTAATAAGGTAACACATAAAATTGAAACGAAAGATAATAAGCCTATATATGTATGTACACACGATTATATAGATATCCAGAAGACCTAAAGATGAAGAAGACAAACAAGTCATTGAAATGCTAATTCAAAGTATAATAAAAGAAAGGAACAGTCCATATAATGCTCCTATTTGGGTTGTTCCCAAAAAAATAGACAGTTCAGGACTAATTAGATTTAGCAAATGGCTTTCATCAGATATTGGTGAATCCTGAAGACAGGCATAAAACTGTTTTTTCAACTAAAAATGGACATTACGAATTTAACTGAATGCCATTTGGTTTAAAAAATGCAACCGCTACTTTTCAGCGTATGATTAATCTCGTATGAGAAGGACTTGTAGGAAAATATGTGCGGTCTATTTAGATGACATTCTCATATTTAGTACATCATTAGATGAACATATTTGTTCAATTAATAAAGTATTTCAGAAACTAAAACAACATAATTTAAAAATACAAAAAGATAAATGGACATTTTTCAGCAAAGAAACAGAATACTTATTTCATATAACAACAAATGGAATAAAGCCGAATATAAATAAAATAAAAGCAATTGAAAAAATACCAATTCCACGTACTACTAAACAAATAAAATCTTAGGACTAACAGGTTATTATAGAAAATTTATTAAAGATTATTCAAAGGTAGCAGCACCTATGACCAAATATCTCAAGGAAAGACCAAAGATAAACATTATAGATCCAGAACATATTACAGCATTTGAAGAACTTAAACTACTCATATCTAATGACCCCGTTTTAAAATATCCTGATTATAGATGCAAAAGTTCTTTCACAAATAAATCACGCATATGTTATGCTTCTCGCAACCTCAATGAACATGAACGCTGATATAGCACTACTGAAAAAGAATTATTAAGTATTGTTAGGTCAACAAAATATTTCAGACCATATCTCTACGGTCGCAAATTTAAAATACAAACTGATCATAGACCTCTAATTTGGTTAAGTAACCTTAAAGAACCAAACTCAAAATTCCAAAGATGGAAAATTAGCTTAAATGAATATGATTTTGACATTGAATATTTAAAAGGAAAAGAAAAGCGCGTAGCAGATTATCTTAGTAGACTCGAAATAAACACAGTCAATGGAAATGAAGATACATCATTAGACACAAATCATAGCGCAATGGAAGAAAAAAATTATCACATAGGAATTTCAGAATTACCCACAAATATATTTAAGCATCAAATAGAAGTCATAGAGTCAGAAGATGAAGCTAAAAATATAAATTATATATATAAAAGTATAAGAATATTTTACTGTAGCATTAAGCGAACTTTCACCCGATCGTGGAAAGGTGGCAGTATATTGTCCAAGTGATACAATATTTTGAAAATTCAGAAAAAATATATTGAGCCTTACAGCAATCAAAGTAAGCTAAAATTACTGAGATGTATTACTCTTTTAAAAGATTTAAGTAATAAGAACGATATGTTGAATCTCATTCAAAGGATTCATGAACAATTTAATCACAAAGGAATACAAGTAACATATCTTGAAATTAAAAATGAATATTATTTTCCAAAATTAAGAGAATTAATAAGAAGATAGATACATACAAAAAATTAAATTCGAAATAAGCAAATCTGCACTTAAGCCAAACGAGGTTATGCACATGGGCATTTATATTCCAAGTAGGTTAGGTTAGGTTAGGTTGAAGAGTTGGTCCATTGTGATACTACATGAATCCTGAGATAAGCTTCCTGTTCGTTGAACCATTTGTAGTTCCTAATGAAGCTTACGTCTTTGAGATAGAGCAGGACATGTGCACAGAAGATGAGGAACTGATTCCACCTTCTCCTTATCCATGCAGCTTCTGCATAAATCGTTTGAATAAACGCCCAGCCTCTTTGCGTGCTTGCCTATGAGGCAGTGTCCAGTTATGACACCAATTAAGTAGCTGATGTGCAATCTGCTTAAGGATATCAAACACTTGGAGCGTTTCAGGTCAAGTTTTGACCAGAATTGTTTTGTCGTCATACAGGTTGTTGTATTTCTCCATCTTCGGTTTGTCCTTTCTACAGCATCTTGTTTCAGCACTAACTTACATGTAGCGATGGGTATAACTATGTTTGCCTTTTCTGGTAATATTTGATGACTTTGAATGCCCAACAACAACTTGAGTGTGATACCACCAAGTTATTTCTCAATTATTTTTGGCTGGAATTATAGCTATTTCATGACCTGCCAAGCTCTATCATCAGATTCCTTTGCTCTAGTGGTGCTGGTCTCCTTTTTCATTTTAATTGAAAAACTTCTTGTGCCGTCATCGTGTATTGAACCATGACCAGCCGCTTAGTAGCCAACGCACTTCGCATCACGCCACCGAGTCCACATGATCAGATCCAAACTAAATAAAGTTTTTTACTGTTTATTAATTGCATTGAAACTATTAGCGCTTTTATTAGCCACACAAGTTTGTTGTTGTTTATTTGGGTTCCTTCTTATTTTCCCTTTACTCGTTTATAAGACAACATTTTTGTTGTTCATATAAGAAGGGAGATTTTTTATGTGAAAGATTTTGACACTGGTCAAAATTTATTTGTATTATATTCAGTTTTGGTCTGATTACATACTTGCTTTTTAAAGCCATTTATCGTATCATTTGATGACTTTGAATGCCCAACAACAACTTGAGTGTGCTACCACCAAGTTTTTTCTCAATTATTTTTGGCTGGAATTATAGCTATTTCACGACCTGTCAAGGTCGATCATCAGATTCCTTTGCTTTCTGGTAATAGAGGTAGTGTCGTTCCATTTTTGGCAAGTGCATCAGCCTTACAATTCCGTGGAATGTCCCTGTACTCTGGGACCCAACATAGGTGAATTTTGAACTGCTGCGTCATCTCCATGAGAGATGAACGGAAGTTGTGACCAGTTATGTTGTATGTAGAGGACGATTCCAGAGATTGTATAGCCGCCTGACTATCCAATAAAATACGAATAACAGTACTTGATATCACGTTTCCTTTCAGCCAGGAGAGGACTTTTCTGATTGCCATAATTTCATCATCAGTATAAAAATGGATAGCATCATCTTCCAAGTACCTCTACTAACAAATCTTCTTGCAGAGACACCGCCCAGTTTTGAATTGATAACCCTGCTACTCAGCATTTGAAAATTCAGTTCACAAAGCGATCCATCTAGTTTTATATTTGACAGTGCGATCAAAGAAGCGTCGGCATTGTTAAAAGCGCCTCCTATGTCCAGGAAAGCGACCAAAGTATACTCCTTATGTTCGATGGAGTGTTCGATAGTTCGAACTAGATTATTGAAGGCAGTATCTACCGACCTTCCCTTGCAGTACGCATGTTGTGCCGTAGACAAAAATCTCGTATCGATGCTATTACGTAAGTGTATATCAATCAATCTTTGAAAAGCTTTTAGAAGGAAGGATGATAGACTAATGTCGGAGGTCTTTTGGAAAAACTTGGGTGCATTTACCCGCCTTGGGTATGAACACAACCTTAACTTCTCTCCAAAACAGAGGTATGTGGACTAGATCTAAGCAGCTGTAGAATAGATTCTTCGGAATTAGAAGAACTATATCTGAGTTCCTCTTTAGCTCATCTGGAATAATACCGTCTGGTCCTGCGGCCTTGAAAGGTTTGAAGCTATTAGTTGCCCGTATCAATTTTTCCCTAGTAATTAGACCTTGTGGATAATTAGACCTTGTGGCTAAGATAAGATTTAGATTGATTTGAATGTATCTATGATCTGAGATCGCGTGTTCTTGCGGTACTTTCTAATTCTAAATCATGTGATGAATTTTTTCTGAGACAAGGTTTATATTTATTTCACTTCCTGCTGGTTTTGGGTAACAAATGTGGGTTCATTTCGTTACTTACTATAAGGTTAGTACTTAAAATAAAATCAAAAACAGACTCACCTCTGTCATTTAAATCAGTACTTCCTCATACTGTGCCCTGAGCGTTAGCATCACTACCAATGATGAGGCTTGTTTTCTGCCGTTCTGCATTCGCGATGAGCCTCTGCAGTATATTACTGGGTAGGGAGCCAAGGTGGTTATGGCACAGATATGTTGAAACCAGCCAGTAGGTTCATTTTAGGGTTTGCAGTCTGGCTGCTGTGATATCTCTATCGCTGAAATCGGGGAGTAAATATACATTAATGATACTTTTAAATAATATGCAATGTCTAGGGTCCCCTTTGTCCGAAGCATTACGTAGTATCCAGGAGTCCTGAGTCCTATAACTATGAATTTTACTATCCAAGTTTCCTGGTTCAGGACGATATCTTCCTCGTATCTGGATAGACGAAGAAGAAGGGAGGCCGAAGCCTTGATAGAGTGCTGGAAGTTAAGCTGGATTAACTGCAGCATTTTGGCAACAATTAGGCATACCAGCCTCAACCGCTGTATTTTCTAGCTTCTCCAAATCAGGGGATAAGCCGGTTAACTCCTCCTCGCTCAGAAGAACATTGTTTAGGCAGTCTTCAGTCAGTATTTTGGTCAAACTGTCGCCTTTAAGGAAGCCAGCACTGTAATCGAGGGTGACCTGAATTCTTCGTTTTTCACAGATGGAAGAATTTTGGTTGGTTCAGGTTCCTCGATCATGAGTGCTGCTTCGGTTTTCTGTGGACGGACGCTTTCCGCGTCTACCTCATGTTTTTTTATAAACTCTTAGGGTGACCGAGTCAAACACATACCTTTTGAGACCCTTAGCCTGTGCCAAGGAGTGAGAGAATCCTTATTAATTACGACAATCGCACTTCTATAGAGACGCCTCACCTCATCTAGCTTGGCAAGTTTCCAATCATGCGTGGGTAATTCCGGGTTGCTTATCTTAATTATTTGCATTATGTCATCTAAGCAGGAGGGTTCGACTGGTATCCATATGCGTGCTCTTGGTCTGCACGGAATGTCTTCCCTTGCTACGACATCAAGCCTCGCATCTGGCCAGATTTTATCCAGCCTGCTGACAGCAAGCGTATATAGATCACACGACCTCTGATCATCACAAGCGATGAGCTTGACATGCCCTTGATGTTAGCCCCCATCGCTGGTGAGCGGTGGTAGTCCCGTGTTTTCCCTCATTATATTTAAAAAGCTTGCCGAAAGCTTCAATTGCACCACCTGACATTGATCATTCGTGATCGAGCCATCGATATTACTCCTGTCGATGACTGCAACTATAACTTTCCCTTTCAGTACGTCGCTTAACGATTTAGAATGGCCGCCAAAGGGAGTGCTGGTATTAAGCACTTTGGGCCTTTTGGGTACCGGGATGGTACCCTCCAGAGAACTTTGTCGATTTGACGTGGAGTCGGTGCTCTTCTGAGCATTCGCTAAAATGTCCTTGGCCCGTAAAATCTTGGCGCTCAGCTCCGCTTTTCCCTTAACTTCCGGTTTGTCACCAAAGGTGACCTATCCTTCGACTGCCTTTTACGGATATTTTTCCAAGCACTCATGAGAGAAACCGCTCCAGAGATGGAAGCATCATTATTCGCAACCCTAGCATCCCTGAAGAGGGCCCCCCTTCGGCGCGTTCCTTGGAGAGTTTTACTCTGATTGGTAGTGGAAGGATCATTATTTACAACCCCGCTACTACTGAACTTAGGTATTTCTACCTTACCACTACTTTTCTCGGTGTGATTTGAATCAGCAGAGGGGCCATGAAATGCCACAGCCTCCTGGCCGACGCGAATCAAAAGAGAAACGGCAAACAGCTTTGGCGCCGCTCGTGCTGCCGCCCGGTTTTGAAGAAGAATCATCTATCTTCTTTTTTGTTTTTTATTATTCATCAATAAGTCCCACGAGTAGCGAAGAAAGGGTCGTCCATCTATATAGAGATTCGCATATACAGATAAGGCTAGTTAATCCGAAGGTCGCCTGGTATCCGGATACTCCGTTAACGACTGGGCTAGTTTTGACTTGGGCCACAGCCAGGCTGATCGTCGGCACGGGTCGTGTAATACCTTAGATCCAGCCCAATAAGGAAAATTTACAGTGGGTTGGGAAGGGTAAGGTTAAGGTTAGAATTGACAGACAGGTTTTTCGCCGTACCGCAAAGGAGGGAGCGAAGGTTATGGAGAACAACGCCGGATACCTATTGTCCTAACCGCCATCGAGGGGAGTAAGTTATTGAATAGTTATACTCTATACCAACGGATGGAAAGGATAGTAGGGGGACATGGAACGGATAAGTTCAGGGAGGATTTGAGCGCACTTTGGTTTCTGGAATCACATAGAGAAGATTTCTGGAGACTTTGACCTTACTCAGCTTCTATAACTGAACAAGTTTGACGTTCGGTAGATGTATATACCAAGTAAACATATTTCTTTTTAACAATTATAGACAAATTTACTAAGCATTTGACAGCCTTTTCAATAGCTAGTAGAGACACTCAAAAAATTATTGAACAACTTAAGCTTAGAAATCCTATATTAGGCAAAACCCAAGAAATAGTATCCGTTAATGAATTTAATAGCCTAGCATTTAAATAATATTGCAATGAAGAAGGAATTAAAATAAAACTCATAACCACAAATCATAAGACAGGAAATTCCGATGTAGAAAGAGTGCATGGTACACTTAACGAACATATATGAATTTATAATGCACAAGACGAAAAAAAGTTCGTATATATAATTGAACGATCCATTCGTATTTAAAACAAAATAAAAGTAGAAGAATTATAAGAGACAGGAAATAAGATCCAAAAAGTCAAAGGAAATAGTATTAATAAAAGAAATCAAAATAAACAGATTTTATTGAATCAGATTTAAATAAAGACTTATATGTTAAAGCTGACGTAGTAAGAACAACAAAAAAAGTTAACTGCAAAATATAAGAAAACCAAGGTAGAACAAATTGATAATAAATATTATGCAAATAACAAAAAATTACATAAAATTCATTTCAAAAGAAAATATAAATATCAAAGTAGTGAATAACAATTTCATCTCTTTACAGCCAATATGAAATCCATAAATATAATTCACTTTTATCGTAGTGAAATCAGAATTCTTATAACAAGAACTTCATAATCAAGCAGGATATATAATTATAAAACAAGAGCCTATTGAATTAAATGAAAAATATGATAAGACACTCAATATAATTAATTTAAAAACCTACACTGAAATTATTAAACAAATTGAATTTTCTATAGAAACAGGCTATACTATTTTCGAGACAGGCAATAGCAGGTATAAAGGGATGGGTCTCGGAAGAATGAAATACGGAACATCTGCCAGTGGAGGTCATTTGGATAAGTTATTGTAGATTTTACTAAGTTCCTAAACCTCTATAAGACAAGTATATTTTTCCCGAAACGTCCAAATATCAGATAAAATTTTTTAAGACACTTACAAACATTAATAAAAAGCAATAGAGCTTACGCCATGCTGTACGGTATACAATACCGTATGTGAGTGCATTCTAGTCGCTTTCTCAGCGCTCTACTGTGAAAACGGTTGATGATACAGAAAAATGCGAAACACATTTTTTGTAGATAATTTTACGAGGAACAATTTTTATACTGGCCACTTTTGACCTCCGAGCAATAGGTCGCGAGACATTTGCGAAAAACTGCTTTTCGTGACCTTTTGACCTCCATACATTTTTTACCCGGCACGATATCGATGTCGATTTTTCACATCTTCATTACAATACCGTAATAAAGGTGTATACAAAAATTCAGCTCACTATGAATTTTTCCGCAGATTGGTATTTATAATGCCTAAAATGACTGGACTACATTCGTTTTATTCAATTCGTATTTTTGTCCGATTACATTGAAGCCCGTTTGCTGATACACAACTTACACATTTAAGTTCTACTTAAGCAGTTATGTTACAGCTTACGCTTTTCGAAATTTGGAGCGTTTAGGGTCGATTAGTGCACATAGTTCACATTAACCGTTTTCATTCCCTGAGGATTAGTTAGGCAGTTAGGGCGAAATTATAGAAATCAGGGAATTATTTCGAACACCTCCGAAAAATCAGAAATCTTCTGAGTATCTTAAATTGTTAACTAATATATAGTGGGATTTGAGAAAAATTACTAGGGCTACGGCTGAATCGTCGGATGAAGTGAATGAGGTAGCTGATTTAAGGGGGGACATTTTCTTACTCATGGCTAAGTTGAGGAAGGGGAGGAAATGTAGAGAAACTACCAATGTAACTAATCAATGTCGACAGGAGATATGGGTGCGTTACCAACTGCAACGGTCGCCCAACGTGCGAACTGTTGTGAGTTTCAACGACAGTATGATACATCCTGTGACCGGAAGTCGGAGTGAATACATAAATGGGACTTAAAATTTTCAGGGGAGCGGTGTGGATCTTCAGTGAATGCAATTTAATAGAGAGTAGAGGAGCTTAGGGAATCGAGAGGTGTTTCAGAGGCGAGACTTTTCCAATCAGCTGTCGATCTTTTTACTGGGAAGGTACTCTTATGGTTTATGGCGATTAGGGACTCGATTTCAACATGGAATTAATTGGTTAGGGAATTAAAGTTGGAGTTCTTACCTTCCAACTTTGATGACCTCTTTTTGGATGAGGTCAGGCAGCGTATCCAGAGTAGGGATGAGACAATGGGGATGTACATTGCTCTCATGAAGAATATTGCTCCGTTTTACCAAACGCAATTGGGGTTGGCTGATACTAAATCAGTCAACGAACTCGGATGTAGCTTATGTTGCTGCCGTTCAAGAAGCAACGACAACAGTTGCAGTTAATCACCCCCCCACCTCGTAGGCCCATTCGTTTTTTTAACTAATTGTAGGCATAGTTTGGATCGGGAAATGGGCAACGGTCTCTTGGGCCAGCAGGGCAAGAGCGCCTTCACACTAGTCGCCTGCTGACGTCCAGCTGGTAGATCCAGTAAAACTCGGTTTCACGTTAGAAACAAGTGGGGCGACAGTCGTTGCTACATGGGAGTAAATATTTACGGGTTTAGGTTTTTAGGGCTTTTAGACTCAGAAGCTTCTAGGGCAATTATCTGTAGGGAAGTTTGGGAAATTTTAAAAGATTTAGGTTTAGAGCTTGGTAATAGTAATATTAGGCAGGTACAATTAGCAGATTGTGCAGGTGTACTAGTTATAAATCTACAGGTTGTTGTCCAGGATAAAACAGTTTTGATGGAATGTCTTATAATTCCTAGTTTACCACATGCAATATTCATTGGTGCGGATTTTTGGGCACTATCTCGTATGTGGAATTTTTCAACCCAGGATATGGTGGCTTCGATAGGCACTACGTTCGTCACAGAGGAGTTTGAGTTAGATGAAGTTCAAAAACAAAACTTAGGAGTCTTAGTTGAACATTTGTTCAAAGATATGCCAGAAGGGTTCGGTCGGACAACATTGGTAGAACATGTTATTAGGACGGCAGCAGAACTAATCAAACAACGATATTATCCTGTTTCGCCTACGATGCAGGTACATATTGGTTAGTCTCTTTAAGAAATGTTAGATGGGGGAGTGATTGAGAAATCAAATAGCCCTTGGGCATCTCATATATTTTTAATTTAGATGAAGGGTGATACCTTTAGGTTCTGCGTCGATTATAGGAACTTGAATCAGGTTACAAAAAGGGATGCTTATCCATTGCCAATAACTTCCGCAATATTGATGAAGCTTAGGAGTGCTAAGTTTTTAACATCACTGGACATTAAGTCAGCTAACTGGCAGATTCCGATGGCGGAGGAACCTCGTAAATTTACTGCCATTACGGTGCCGGTTAGGGGACTTCTTCATTTTAAAAGGATGCCTTTTCGGCTTCACAATGCCCCGGCCGCTTGTCAGAGGTTCATTGATAGCGTGTTAGGACTTGAGTTGGAGCCTTTGTATTCGTTTATGTGGACGTCACATATCTTTGAGAAACATCTTGAAATCTTAAAGGAAGTTTTTCGCAGATTGCAAGTAGCAGGGTAAAAAGTAGAAAGGGTCAATTGTACTTTCTGTAGAGCATTCCCTAAATTTTTAGGTTATGTTGTAGACTGAAACGGATTACAAAGGTCGAAAGTAGAGCTAGGATACTTGCGCCGAAAAATGTTAGCTTTGTAGAAACAGTCTCATGGTACAAGCGTTTCGTACCAAATTTCTCAACAGTGGTTAGGCCGTTAACGGATTTGCTTAAAAAGAGCAAAAAGTTTGTTTGGACAGAGGAATGCGAAGACGCGTTTTGGAAATCTAAAGAATTTTTAATCACGGCTTCCATATTGACCTGTCCCGACTTTTCAATTTCATTCGTGCTCCAAACAGATGCTTCAGGTAACGGTTTCGGGGTCGCACTAACACAAAAATTTGAAGAGGGGAAAAGTTGTTTGCTATCAGAGTAGGTCGCTAAATCGTTTGCCCGATCCACAAAAAAGGAGACCCTCTGAACTGCGCCAACTACAGAGGCATAAGTCTCCTCAACATCGCCTACAAGATCCTATCTGCCGTAATATGTGAACGCCCGAAACCGTTTACCAACAACCTGATTGGCCCTTATCAGTGTGGTTTTAAGCCAGGAAAGTCCACAACCGATCAAATTTTCACACTCCGGCAGATCCTGGAAAAAACTCAAGAAGTCCAAATCGATACCCACCACCTATTCATCGATTTCAAAGCCGCATATGACAGCATTTATAGAGACGAACTGTTCAGAGCCATGTCTAGTTTTGGTATACCGCCCAAACTCGTCCGTTTGTGTAGGATGACGATAGAAAATTCTCGCTGCTCCATCAGGGTCGGAAACGACCTCACCGACACATTCGATACCAAAAAAGGATTTAGGCAAGGCGATGCGCTGTCATGTGACTTCTTTAATCTGATTCTTGAGAGGATTGTGCAAAACTCCAAAGCCAACACCAGAGGCACAATTTTCCAAAAGTCGGTGCAACTACTAGCATACGCTGACGATATTCATCATTGGTAGGACTCAACGTGATGTCATAGCCACGTTTGCTAGAATAGAGAAGGAAGCGGCGAAAATGGGTTTAGCAGTAAATGAGGGTAAGACTAAGTATATGCTGTCATCACGAAAGGACTCACAACATCGACGAATTGGACAGAACGTCACCATTGACAGATATAACTTTGATGTAGTGCGGGACTTTGTCTACCTCGGCTCCGCTATTAACTCTGACAACAACATCTCGTCAGAAATTAAACGAAGAATTACTCTTGCCAACCGCTGTTTCTTCGGGCTAAGAAGGCAATTTAGTAGTAAAGCCCTCACTCGAACTACTAAGGAGATCCTATATAAGACCCTGATCATCCCAGTCCTGCTCTACGGCGCTGAAACCTGGACCGTATCAAAAGCGGATGAAGAAATCCTTGGTAGATTCGAGAGGAAAATTCTTCGAAAAATCTTCCGTCCCGTTTGCGTTGACGGGCTATGGAGACGAAGATTCAACCAAGAACTATACGAGCTGTACAGCGACATGCCCCTGGTCAAAAAATTCCGCATTGGACGTTTAAGATGGCTAGGACATGTAGCACGAATGGACACCAATACTCCGGCTCGCAGAGTCTTCGATCACCGGCCAGACGTCGGACGCAGTAGAGGAAGACCTCGCCTTAAGTGGCGCGCACAAGTAGAAACCGACCTCAACCAACTTGGAGTGCGCAACTGGAGGCAGTTAGCTAAGGACCGGGCTAATTGGAGAGGCATGTTGGTTGAGGCCCAGGTTCATTCCGGACTGTAGCGCCACTTAAGTAAGTAAGTAAGGTCGCTAAATCGCAGCTAAAGAAATTATTCCACTACCGAAAAAGAATATTTAGGAGTTTTGTTGGCAATTGAAAAGTTAAGGCCGTATCTCGAAGATGTTCGCTTTACTGTCATAACGGATCATTTCCCACTCATTTGGTTGAATAGCCTGAAAGATCCGCAGGGGAAGCTTGCGCGCTGGGCGCTTAGGCTTCAACAATTGACTTTACGATAATTCATCGCAAGTGTAAAGATCATGGCGTTCCCGACATGTTATCTCGGGGAAATGCATTGGTACCTGGAATTTCAGATGAGGATGTAGACCCGTGAGTAGGAAACATGATTTCGGCGGTTAGGTCGAATACATTAGGTTATCCAGCATGGAGGGTAGAAGATGGCCGACTATATAAGTTCGTGAAATCGACTAATATTTATATATGTGCATGATAACAATGAGAAGTGGAAATTAGTGATAGGGAAATGAATAGGGCAAACATTCTAAAACGGTGGAATTAGGAAAACTTTTGCCAGGTCAGTAGCGAAATATTACTGGCCAAAGATGAGGCAGGATATAGTAAAATCTGTTAGGAATTGTGCGATATAACAACAGGTGAAACCAGTTAACGATAAACCAGCCGGTCTTATGACTGACTCTCCCTAGGAGATGATAAGTGTAGATTTAGGAGGGCCTTTACCCAAGTCCAATACTGGCTTCATATATATTTTTACTGTTGTGGATTATCTTACCAAATTTCCATTGCTTTTTGCACGTGGCACACCCACGGCAAAGGCAGTATGTAGGGAACTTGAAGACAATGTCATTATTTTTTTTGATGTGCCTACATTTCTTTTTTGTGATAACGGTCCACATTTAAGGAGGAGGGAATTCTAATCACCTTGCGACATACAGGTCAACGATTAGGTTTACTCCCTATTATCATCCTCAGGCGAACTCAGCGGAGAAAATAAACCAGATAATCAAATCAAGGTTGAGGGCTTATGTATCTGAGAATCACCCGGTTTGGGATTATCAATTAGAGAAAGTTTCATGTGCCATCTGTACATCACAAAACGAAGTGTTAGGAGCTTCCCTGTACTATGCCAATTTTGAGAAGAAACTGTCGACGAGTGGTAGGAAGTAGTAACACTTAGTGATCAGGGAATAGATACAAATCAGGGGATCAGGGAATAGATACAAATCAGAGCATATCATAGGAGAAAAGTTTAGGAGACTTAGGGTGGATATTGCTGCCAGTCACAGATAGCATCAAAGAAATCAGCAGGTGCATACAACCTTGCAGGTAGAATATCTTTCTAATGGCGAGGACATTTTGTCCTTTCGGATCCTGCAAATTATTATGCGACTAAGTTGGCACCAAAGTTTGTGGGCCCTTTTAAAATCAAAAAAGATTGTCTCGTTGGACTTATGTTTTTGAAGACGAAAATGAAAAAGATCGTGGGACTTGGCACACAAAAGATTTGAAGCATTTCACTGCCTTATCGGAAAATGATTCAGTCCGTAAGTCCCTAGTAAAATAAAAAGTAATTAGTTTTTTTTGTAGCTTTTCTATGATATTGGTTTTAATTTTTTTCTTCCTTTTTTTTATTTGAAATTGACTACCTTGATAGTTCTCTTACCTTTGTTGTTTGTGTACCTGATCAATCCGTAGGAAATTGCTTATGTTTCTTGAAAACCAAGTACATTTCCAAGCAGAAAAGGGTATTCTTTAAGTTCCCCTTTTCCCTTTTCTTCATATTATCTGTACAGGTGTTTTTTTCATCTTACTGGGAGCGAGAGAGTGCAGCCATGGTCCATCAGCCATCGGTTCTTTCTCTCAGTAAAGTGAAGAAACAAAATATCGAGATTGCCAAGGTTGACACTTAAGTGTTTGGGTAATCCCCTTCATCTAATTCGATGGACAGTTGTACGACTATATAAAAAAAAGCATGGATGACTGTTGGTCGCCGATGCTGAAGTTACTCGTTGCGTGAATGGCTGCTGGCCCAACTTAACTCAATTATTTATATTTTCTATGTAAAAAATGGAAGGTAAACTGCTAGTCCTTATTCCCCAAATCGGCGCAAAAGCCCAACGATTTAGAATAAATCCTCGAAGTAAAATTAGTTAAACTCTCCTTCCTTTAAAACGTATAATTGAAATAGCTTGGTACCGTCTTTTTCATTACTAGTTATAAACGAAAGGGGAAAAATGTGCGTCATATTAAAGTTCAGTTTCTTTTCGGTTTTTCAAAACTTTCTTTTAAAAGCTTAGTGGGTGAGATTAGGTGGCTGAATGAACTCTTTGAATTGCCGCCCACTGAAGATCCTGCCAGAGTTCCACAAATTCGAAGATGACGAATTATGAAGCTGGGGCTTAAAGTGCGAGTAGGAAGGGCTGCTGGATCTCAACTTTGTTTGCTCATTCCTGCATATATGCGGAAGGTAGCTGAATGATAATGCGATCGAAATCAACGCTCGTCGAGTGGCCGAAAGCACTTGGGCATTGGAAACAATAAGAGGTCATCCAGTGAAAATAAAAGGCTGGAAGATCACTTCTTACCCGCTTAGATAGCGAACAGAAGGTTGTTACAAAAAAACAAGGAAAAAGATAGAAAGGAAAGTTTTGGAAAAGGTAAAGGAAATGAAACTTTGGCAATAATTTTTCAAATACAAAAGGAAATTTGGAAAACCCTATTGAATTGATCGAGCGAGGAGGGAAAAATAGTTTTCTAGGAAGGAGAGGTAGCAGCAGTAAAATCTGAGTATAGTGTTTCTTTTTTTTTGAAAGATATACATAGGTAGAGATATATACATTCATTTTCTTAATTTTTTTTGATTAGCTTTCATTATTTCGTTTGGCTTTTGTTTCGAAAATTTTCCGGTAAAGCGGAACTCGCTACCCGTAATTAACGTACCTTTGTTCTTTCGCGACCGAGCGTTAACGGCCCATCTTAATATTAAAATTTTAAATTTCCTCTCTTTGTTTAAAAGATCTTGGGTTTGACTCCTACTCGTAAGGTTTCCCAAGCACCTTAAATTTTAATTAAAAATAACTTACATATTTTTAAACATAATACTTCGTTTGTTTTTATTTTAAAATACTACCGTCGGTTCCGCTCCGAAGGTTTGTGATTTCCTTATTTACAAAAAAAAAAACACTGGCGCCCTTCTATTTTTTTCAGTGTACACCTTTGTGGCAATAAAAACATTTTGATCGATTTTTTTTTTTTTTTTTTTTTAAACGGATGCGCGCACTAAAGGGGTTTTGACTACCCTTAAAATGAACAAGCACAGTGCGAGCGTTAGGAAAGTAGGGAAGGATGCAAGAGGAGATACCGATGCACATTGGTTTTGAATTTCTGAATATCAAAATGGGAGGGGAAAATAGAGCCGGGTAAAGTATTCCACATTCGCGTTGTACGGCTAAAGACAGAATCTCTGTACTTGACAGTACGTCCGAAGTTGGGCTCAAGGGTAAACTGATGAGCATTCCTAGAAGCGCGAGTATTACGGTTGAAAAATTTAAGGGGAGGAATGCAACTGGCTATTTCGCTGGAACAATGTTTATAAAAATAGCGATACAATAGTGAGAGACATATAACATTTCGACGATGTTCTAGAGATGTAAATGTTTCCACTATAGTTCTATCGCCAATCATTCTTAGAGCTCTATTTTGAATTCTATCCAAAAGATTCAAATGAGTTCTGGGAGCTCCTGCCCAAATGTGCGAGTTATACTCCAGCTTTGGACGAATGAAGGCCTTATAGATTACAGCCAGATCAGACGGGGTGAAGAATTTCTTGCACCTTCGAAGAAAGCCCAAACACTTTGCAGCGTTTTTGGCGACATCAAATATGTGTTCATTCCACAAGAGGTGGTCTGTGATGCACATGCCGAGGACTGAAAGCTGATCGGTTTCTTCAATGCAAGTGCCGCTCATGGATAGCGGCATGGGGGGTGGGTTCTGCTTTAACGACAGAAGACAGCACTGAGTTTTTGAAGCATTAAATTCTACACGGTTTTTAATTTAATCGGTACAATAAATTCGACTGGTGAACCCACCCCATTAAGCTGAGCTATTCAATTCAGAAATCATCTAAGTACTATCTACCTGTTGCACTTCGAACTCGAATTCGAATTGCTTTTGGCTATCATTCATTTCTTCGTGCATAAAAGCACATAAGTCATGTTTTGTGCATCGGGACTTTAATAATAATTAAATAAATTAAAAGTATTGTTTTCGATTCATTCATACAAATTTGCCACGTGTCTACTTCAGGACTGCCAAATATGAACTGTCAAGACTGATGTTTACCAAAATTGCGGCAAAAAAAAGTTGTGTACCTTCCCGGCGGACACATTATATTTGTTCCACAATATCAAATTTTTCATAACCCCATACTTGCGAACCATAAAACATGATTGATTTCATAGTGGTTGGAATATTCTATATTTCGCACAATGTGATATATTTTTTATTTTCGAGACAGTTTCTCCAGGTAGCGTTAAATGCGTTTTTACCTGCTCCAAGCTTCTCACTTAGATGCTTTGACATATTCAAGTTGCTTGTTTTAATGAATCCTAGGTATCTATAGTGTTTCACAATTTCAATATTATTTCGATTGTAAGGCCAATGCTTTGTCCTGACATATCTTCCTCCTCCATTACTAAAAATCAAAGCTTCAGTTTTTTCCAAATTGACAGATAATCCAAAACTTCAGGAGAACTAGCACGGAGAACTAAATCATCAGCAAAAAACAACCCTTTGATTTTTGTTCCTGCAAAATCTACCCGCCTGTTAGTGTATCGGTAAAATCATTAATATACATGATGAAACTAATTGGACTTATATTGCATCCTTGTTTCATGCCAATAAACGTTGCAAACCAGTCCGAAACACGCTGTCCGTTCCAAATGGCTGTTTTTGTGTCTTCTACTATGTTTCTAGAACTCTTCCAAATTTATATGACAGTGTACAGTACAGTTTATAAAATAATGCTGGCCGACTTATTTTGTCAAAAGCTGCTTGAAAATCTACAAGCAGGTCATACAGCTTTTGTTTTTTTATCAATGAAGTCTGTGCCATATTTTTGAGCACAAAAATATGATCAATTGTGCTCCTACCGCGTCTGGAGCCCGCTTGACATTCGTTTGTTTTTTCATTTTGGTTTATCCATTTTAATAATCTTCTTTGAAGTATAATCGTGTAGATTTTCAATAATGCATTAAGAAATGATATTCCCCTGTAGTTAACCGGATCCTGAACACTGCCTTTCCTGTGAATAGGAAACAAAACTGAATCTTTAAAGCTCTCTGGTATTTTTCCACCTTCGAAAATTTTGTTGTGTTTTATTGTAAGTTCATGAAAAAT
The DNA here is from genome assembly GCA_910595825.1 of Philhelius pedissequus. Classification (NCBI taxonomy): domain Eukaryota; kingdom Metazoa; phylum Arthropoda; class Insecta; order Diptera; family Syrphidae; genus Philhelius; species Philhelius pedissequus. The sequence goes on from CAJVCO010000137.1 coordinate 45,845, forward strand.
TTCGTCTGAAGCATACTTAAAAAATTCAGTTGGCACTCCATCTGATCCGACAGCTTTATTATCTTTAGTATTTACCAAAACTAATGTAACTTCTGCCATCGAGATCGTTGCATTTAAATTTCGTTGTGGTGGTAGGGACGAGCATAATATGGAGACATGAAATGAGTATCCGCATTTAGCAACCTTTGAAAATATTCCTTCAGATTATCTACTCCCAAAAAAGACTCGGAAGACTTTCGCATTCTTGCAAAACGCAAGGTTTTATGCTATCCTTTCCAAGTAAACTTTCTTTTTTGATTTACAAATAGCTTTAAATTTTGAGTTAGCTTCCAAATATTATTTTTTAGAGAAATCAGATCCGGTTTTCCTATAAGTTCTAAGTAGGTCAAAAGATATGTTTCTTGTATTACAGCAATCTTTATCAAACCAGGCAATTTTACTAGTCTTCCTTTTGACGGTCTTACGATTTAGAGTTGCGTAGGCATTCTTAATAATAGCTTCCAAGGATGCTATTCCTAAATCTCCTTTTGTTAGTGCAGCTTGCAGACATTCATTAAGCGAATTATTATTCCCTTGTATGTCCAGTTGCTTCCAACGGAGTCTGGGCAAAAGTTGCAGCTCTCTAACATCATCTTCAGTAAGACCCTCTATTTTAATAGATATAGATAATAAAGGTGATCTGAGAAAGGCACTCCCTCTACCGCCATGTCTTCTATAAGGGTCCACCAGTCTGCTCCATGTAGGCAAAAATCCACTACGTTACTACCCCTAGGACCAATGTAAGTCATCTCTCCGTTTGGATCTGACTTGCTGTTTCCATTAACAATTTGAAATCGAAGAGTCGCACATATCGAGTATTTTTTTCCCATTTGTGTTTAGTATTTTGTCTTTTGAGTTTCTAGAGTATAATTTCAAATTTTCTTTTACAGGTTCTTCGCCCATTCTTGCATTTAAGTCTCCTAGCACGATAATATTATCTGCTCCGCTTTTACGTACTAGATAATCGTATACTGTACAAAACTTAGTGTTCCACTTATTTGGATTCAAATAAAGTAATACAATATATAGCTTCTCACTTTGAATCATTATTATAATCGTTAACGGTTATAAACTTGTTCTTGACTAGCTTTTTGAATATATTTTTCACGCCAAAACATAAACCGCCTATACCCCTTCCTGCTGCGTGATTTTTGATTGTATGTATCCATTTTAATTCATAATTATTTAATCTTCTTTCTATATGCCGTAAAATTGTCTACTATATGCGTTTCATACAAAAAAATAATCTCATATTATCATTGATAAATTTAAAAAATTCATTAAATAATGCCTTATTTTTAAAGCCGCGAATGTTATAAGATAATATATCAATTTTTTTACTATAATTTAAATTTAACGTATTTTCTAAAGTGTTATGGCAGACGACTATTACCTATTTTTTAATTCCGGTTGAAGTACTTGCTGAGTTAGTTGCGAAGTTCTCCTGTGGTAAAAAACGTAGTGCTGTTGCTGTACTGTCATTGTCGATTTCATTCGGCCCTCGTTGCTGCTTTCATCGATGTTGTTTACAACCATTTGGTCTGGTTCAAAATTAATTCCCAATTTATTTTCAAGAATACACATCCAAAGGGGGTGTTCTCTCTCCACTCCTCTGGGTGCTGGTTATGAACACAATCCTCCTTTCTCTCAAACACTGTGGAGTAAATGTAGCAGCCTATGCTGACGACCTCGCGTTATCAGCGACAGGTAAATTCTTATTCACTATCCGCGAACAGATCGAATATGCTCACTCTAAAATTAGTAGAAGGACTATAAAGTGTGGTCTGATGGTTAACCCATCAAAAACTGAATTGGTCATCTTACAAACAAAAGGAAAATACAAAGCTTCAGAATACCTTCAATTGAGGGTACCCCGTTGAAAATTTCAGATCAGGCAAAGTATCTTGGTATGATTCTAAATAGAAAATTAAACTGGAGTCAGAACACTCGGAAAAGAGCTAAAAAAGGTATGATTGCGTTCTACTCCAGTAACAGAACTTTTGGGAAATCTTGGGGACCGAGTCCAAAAATTATTATGTGGATATACTTGCCAATAATCAGACCAATATTAACATAATAATAATTTGGTCTGGTGAAATGCAATTGAAAAAAGAAAAAAATTTAAAACCCCGACAAAAGAACAGAGGCTTGGGTGCATTGGAATTACGGGGGTCATGAGATCCACGCCAACCGCAGAAGTTGGAGGCGATACTCAACCTTAAACCCCTAGATCTTATCGTACAAGAATCCTTATATAGCGCTTTAAGGCTAAGCCAGACTTATACCTTGAAAACAGCACAATAGGATACGCACAGATTCTTCAGAAACATCTGGGCGATAGTATTATTAAAGACACCCAAACTTGAGTTTTATAATCTATTCGAAACTGTCACTTCAAGCAGCGAAGAATGGACGAACAACCAACCTTACACCTGTGTATCAGCGGTAGCAATCTATACTGATGGCTCCAAAATAGACACTGGTGTTGGTGCAGGGTTTTTCGCAACTCTTGAGTTAAACAATTTAATTAGGCTCCCAGATTATAGTAGTGCCTACCAAGCGGAGGTCCTGGCAGTGGAAAAAGCTGCTAGACAGGTTTCGATGATGGCGCTACCACGGGCTGATATCACCTTTTATATAGGTAACCAAGTGGCAATACAAGCGATTTCGACCACTGTGATAAAATCGAAACTTGTTCCTTGCTGCCGTGAAGAGCGTTCTTGGTACGCAACACAATGTAAGACTCTGTTGGATCCGAGACAAACGGATAACGAAAATGCTGATGAGTTGGCAAGACAGGAATCAGTGCTTGACGTCAGTCAATCAGATCTGGTAAATATCCCACCCTGTTACATTAAAGAGAAAATTTCTAACATGATCCTTAAGAAATCTAACGCAAGGTGAAGCCTACTTGACACTTGCGACACTACCAGAAAAATATGTCCAAGCAGAGAAGAGGCAAAATTATGCAACTTAGCATGAGATCCCATCGCTCTTTTATAAGCATAATCACTGGACATAATCTGCTGGGATATCATAAATTCCAAATGAAACTCAGTATAGACGATCTATGCAGGTTATGTGGTGACGAAGTGGTTCATGAGGTCACCTCACACTTTCTCTGCCACTGCCCTGCACTCTATCACCAGGGAAGAATCTGTTAGGCAGCTTCTTCTTCAATAATTTAGAAGAGCTCTATAATATTTGAGGAATTAACATATTGAACTTCGTCAATGCTTCAAAATGGCCTGCCGTATTCAGAGAACACAGGTTTATATAGGGAAAGAGTGACTACAATCCGGGTAACACAATGGATCTACATTGATCTAAGTGTGGCGATAACGTTATCAATTGTCAGCCCAATTACCTAACCTAACCCTTAGAAAGCCTAAAAGAATTGTCAGAGAGAGATTCAGTCAAGTTGTTAGGTCTAGTTGTTGCACACAGAGGCTCAGTATAGAATCGGTGGAAGATCTTGAATCAAGCAGATATCGATACTACTTTCAGGGTCTCCTGCCCCATTAAATATAGCCGTAAGTCGCTACAACCAAGGTGGAATGAAGATCTCTCTAGTCCTAGGAATCTGACAAGAATAATCTTCAACAGCCGCCGTAGGTACAAATTCTTTCAGACGTACAAAGATTGCTTTAAAGTAGTAGTAAAATGTGATTTTATTTAACAGATAAATTGTTTATTGTTTTTTTTTTAATAATTTTACAGCTTTAGCATTGGTCGTCAGCCAAAAAAAGAGTATAAACTAAACAAGTACACTTTAAATTGATTTATTGATATTTTCAAATTGTGTTAAATTTATTGAAATTATTAAACAAGTAAAAAAAATTACAAAATGTTTATTAAGACTCATACGGTGTTGTTGGAAGGTTAAAAAGGTTTCGTTCAGAATTTGTTGTCGGTACCTTAGCGCTGTTTTGATGTAACTGCTCAACACATTCCACTCCTGTCCATTTAGGATGTCCTTAACTTCGTCTAATGTTAAGACGCTTTTTCCCCAGTGTCCTTTTGACATTGCAGCTAGAATAGTGCATGAAGTGCAGTACGTTCTCTATCACTCTGTGTTTTTATCTGAACAATATGGTCGATAGTTCAGATGGATTAACTCTCCACTTGTTTTAAAAGATAATTGAGATTGTATCTAAGGTGTAGCAATTATTAAAATAATTGTTGGCGTGAATGTTGTGTGGCAAGCCCCTGTATATACTTCGCGTGTTGCTCGGTTCAGCCATCGGACTGAACTTAGAAAAATTGTCTTCTTCAATCCAAGCATTGCATTGAAGCTACATTTCCAAGTCTGCGTCCCACTTTCTACCAATTGAATATTGTGTTACTGTTCTAAGCGAAGGCACTCTGTGAAAATTGTGATTTTCGGTTAAGTAGATGCCGTGCGATAATTCCATGCAGCCGGTGACTTGGTAGCGCCATTACTTTCAAAATGTAGTTAAAATGCATTTTAAATGAAAAGATGTATAGCAGTGAAAGTCCGGTCTCCAGATGAAGCATATAGTTTGGGGTGTTTTCCGGAAGCCAAAATATGTTTTTTATGAAGTGCCTCAAAAATGTTCCACTTCGTCATACTGTAGGAATCACTACACCTGAGCAGCATAGCGCATTATCGAGATCATCACCGCTTCAAAGAGCTTATATTTGGCACTCGGGGCCACATATTTTTTGCTGAGGACTCCCTCCCAATTGCAATTGATTCCTTTTTTCGACTCCGTTAGTTCTACTTTAAGGTGGTGCTTGAAAGACAGCTGCGGCGTTATATGTAGTAACTACGAGATACATATAGTCCAATACCACCTCTAGGTTCACATTTTCCCATGTCCATTTTTCATTTCTGTTGTATCTGCCTGTTCCATTTCTAAAGGTCATTATTTTCGATTTGTTAGTATTAATTGCAAGGCTCCAGAGACGAAAATATGCATGGACTTTATTTATAATTAGAACAAAGCACAGGCACAAAGATTGAATCGAAAGTTACCTGAAGTCAATAAAGAAAACTAATAACTTCGTTCACTTTTCCAGATATGATCTACCGATGCATGTAAGTGAAAAGATATTGTCAACTGTCGAATATTCTTTCCTGAAGCCGGCTTGAAACAGAAAATTATTATTTTTTACCAAGGCTGTGAGTCGCTCTAGAATGACGGCAGTGAATATTTTCATTACGGAGCTTAGAAAGATATGCCCCGATAATTGCTTGGGTCGTTTTTATCACTTTTTTTTAAATATGGGAAGTATAATATTTTTAGTAAAACTTTCTGGAACTTCTCCTATATCAAAAATGTAGTGATACGCATCGGTAAGTTTTCTATTTAGTTTATCGGCGCTTTTTTGAAAAACTCATACGTCACACGGTCCTCACCTGGAGCTTTGTTGGTATTACATACGTGTATTACATCCAAGACTGCTTGGACGTCGAAGGCTTTCAAAATGCTCAGCTAAAAGAGTATACCATTCAGGGAGCGACCTATATTCCAAAACGCGTGACTGTCATTTACTTTCGATAATTTGCGCATTAACTGAATAGAGCATATGTTTTGTTTTTCCTTGCAAATGATTTTGTAAGTTATATTAGCTTCTTGGTAAATGTTTTTTACAATGTTGCTCTTTTTGTATCTATTCACATGCGAATTTATCCACCTAAGTTTAGGCAACAATTTCATGGCTTCGTTATTACTGGTTGAATAATCGGTACACCAAGTACAAATAACGAGAAGAGGTAAGTGCTCTAAATACACCAGCTCGTCAACTTTTAAGTCTTCCACGACATCGATCCATTTGCCACGAAAGAGGCAATAATCTATTGTGGAACAGGTCGCTCCTCCTATGAATGTATAATGTCCATCCGGGTCACTTCTAGTTCGCCCATTCAAAAATCCATTTTCCACGAAAGAGGCAATAGTCTATTGTGGAACAATACAATGCACAAAATCCCCAAATTTAAAATTTTCAAACGCCGGATTTGATTTTGTGGATTTTGGTGCATAAACAACTAATTTGTGATCACTATAAAAATGGATATAAAAGTATTATAATCAAACAAGGGCAAGGACAAATTATTTATTGATGGTTTTAATTACCATCTGCATTCTATAAACAACAAAAGTGAATTTAGATGGTGTTGTGCAAAACGTAAAGAATTTTTTTGTAAAAGCACAGTACTAAACAATGTTGCCAGAGAGAAATGTTCAAAAAGAGCACGGAACCCTAAAAAGAGTTGTATTTTAAACAAAATAGTATTACATTTCCAGAATTGTAAATTTATATTTTAAAACTTTATTTTTCGGAAAAAACTATTATCTTTGTGTCTAAACATTTAAGGAGACTTATATATCAGTATTAAATACCTAGATCGAAAATAGCTAATGTATTAAGGTATTTTGATTTAATATTCAATATTATCATAATATTAAAGGTTACGAAAAGTATTAAAAACAAACAAAAACTATTTTTGTATGATTTTTGAACGATTCCATTTACTGCAATCAACTTCATTTAGTAATTCTTTGAAACTCATAATAGCGTTTAATGTGCTTATATCAAATCTATTTCGTTTTTTATCCTTTATAACGAAAAGTTGAGAAAAAACTCGTTCCACCGCTGTGGGGAAGAATAATAATAATTCACTCACAAAATCCCGTGTTAGAGGAAAATGTTTTTCATTTAGAGCATTTTTTTTAAATACGTAAATATCTATGAACAAAATTCTTCGATATCAAATGAATTGGATACCATGCTTTTGATTTAGAAATTTCGCCATTCTAAATCAAGGTTTTCAATATTGGTTTTTTCTATCAAATCAAGCATGGATAAAACTATGGAAGTTGTGCTTGCTGCTAAGTTTGAAGGATTAATACCTTGAATTGATTTTTAAATTTTGTCATCAAAATCAATGCGCTTGAAAGCCCATATAAGGTCATGCAATATTTTCGACAAACTCCTTTAATTTCGAATACTTTATTTATTTGAAATTTTTTTGTTCTTAGACAAATCTCAGCTTTGCCCCAATATACACATAATCGATATTAAAAAAAAAGCAGAAAAACTTGGATTAGATATATAAGACCGTCACTTAAAAACTCCGATTTGTTAAAATTTTGTAAAATGGTTTTGTAATATGTTTTAATATATGGCAAAAATGAATGTATTCGTACGGACTGAGACAGAAACTAGGGTTACCTGATTAAAAATGTTGAAAAGGGGGTATAGCGAGTTTTCTAGTGGGACAAATGTTCAAAAAGGGGGACAAAACATCTTTTTGGACATTGAAAAATACAAAACACGAACAAACAAAATGAAGTAACAATATTTTGATTCGATTTTTTATTATTAAAACACAATTACAAAAATCTTAACTAAACTGTTATACTCGTAATTTATCAACTAAAGTAAGTCAATGGAAACAAAAACAAGAAAAATAAATTAGTTTTTCATTAAAAAAAAAATAATAAAAAAAAACAAGCAAACAGTTACATCACAATTTGTCTTTGTTGGATGCGTCCGTGGCGATTGAAAATGTATGATCTTGTGGCAACAATTCGGGGATTGAGTTTTGAGTTTCTTTTGCAAGGATCTTGCCAATTTCTTGGTATTTCGTACGACCGCAAGTAAACTGGCCTAACAAAATAAACTATCAGATAAACTAATTAATAACATACTCTGTTGGTGTTATTTACCAGCAATGTCCGAGTCCGTGAATATGGTCGGAAACAGGGAGCTGGTACAAGTGGAAGAGTTATAAGTATGGCTATGAATTATTGAATTGTAGGAGAAAGTTACTTCTACTGCAATTGTTTTCTTTTCAATCTCGGATAAGGCGGAATATGAACTTGATTGCCGTAATCTATTCAAATAACTAGAGATCTTTTTTGTCTAAGCTAGACTTGACCTTGTCTGATGTTTTATTTGTTTTTCGTGCTTTTTTAAGTCATATTGCATTCCGTTAGGTATTTTTTAATCTGATTTGCACAGAACACATTTCGCGTATTCATTTCCCTCTGGACTTTGGCAACCTAATTATAGTTTTTTTTTCACATCTTGTTGTAAAAAAAACCCTTCGTTTTTTGTGTTTGTCTCCTTCTTTTCTTCGTCAGCTAAGAAGTGAAGTTGACGACGCTTCTGGAATGAAGTAAATGGGGTACCCAGTTGTGAAAATTGTATTTGTTATGATGGAAGTCTTCACAGCTTTAATTTGAAAACCTGCTAAGATTTTTTTTTAAATAGGAAAGAATATGTAGGTAGTAAATAAATTTTGCTTTAAGGTGCAAAAAAATTTTACATATGTGTAAAAAAGAGGGACATTTGTGTCCCCCTTTGTCATTTTTGGTTTCGTGGGACAATAAATATCTTGATGTACGATGGAAGGACAGTCCCTCCAAAAGGGGGATGAATGGTAACGCTAACTGAAATTCTAAATTAGACTGTTTAGTTAACTGAAGAACATAGGCTAAAAATAATAAATAATATTTCGTTGTATCATTCAGCTCTTCTTGAATCTTGTGGACAAGATCTAGGTTGCTATCAGAAGATTCAAAACAATTCTAGAAAAAGTAGTGTACCAATGCAGGTCACTGTTCCAATGTTCTTAGCGCAACCTGTTCAAGAGGTAGCCACCGAGTAAGGGATAATTTTAAAATCTTATATTCTTCAACGTTGAAATAGTCCGGAAACTCTTTTTTTTTTTTTTTTTGGCTATGTGCAGATTATACATAAACGTTTTTTAGATAAAAATCAATATTCTGTGACATTTTTTTAGCTGCGCCAGAGGAACAAAGGGTGCTTTCATAAATGAATGTTTGCGAAAGTCCGACAAATACATAGCAATACATAGCATTCATAAATGCAAATGATGAATGTCAGAGTTTCATAAATGTAAAACGTAAATATTTGCAGCGCAAATATAAAATTTCACATGTATCCCGATTTGTTTCCTTAAAGAAAGAGACAGTATGATGTAAACGGTGGTACACCTTCCCTTACTGTCCATATCTGTCCAAATTTCCGCTAGAAAATTCAAAGTTGAACTCAAAATTAAAAATACACATCAGAATTGTTTCTATTGGAAAGTGAATCAAATCAGAGAAAGTGTCATAAATTAATATTAAATGCATGCGCAAAATAGTTTTTCTGACGTTAACATGATCGCATATAAACAAAGCAATCATGCATATATGAAAGCACCCAAAGATGTTAAGTCCGTATGATGCTTCTTTTTTTTCTCATTTTTAATGCATTAAATCACATGAAAGTGTCAGTTTTGTGTGAAAGAGAAAATATGTGTTTTTACCGAAAGAGAAACATTGTATTATGTATGATATACCCACCAAACATGATTTTATTAATTTGATTTTTTAATTAGACGATTATTCAAAAATATAACATTCCATTCAATTGAGAAAAAAATACGTTTATCTAATAATAATTAATGTATCTAATTGGCTTGGTAAAATCTTTATGCGAAAGTAAAACTTCTTTACTTGATTCTTTTAAATTTGATCTACTGTCGGTTTTAGCAATTCCATTTGTTTTAAAATAAAATTTTGTTTTGGATAAAATCGAAAAATCTCCACCAGTTGCCAAATACGTAAAGGTTAATTGTAACCTTTCATCTGGCCCAATACGATTTCTGAACCAAAACCAAATCTGAAATTTTAATGTATAAATGTCATAAAAATGTTGCCAATGGCTGAAAAATGTAATTTCACTTTCATTTTTAGTTCATTGTTTGTACCTTTTTCGTGACAGTTTTGCATTTTTGTTTGTTTTGTGTAAACACTCACACGGGGAGAGTACGATAACTCAGGCGCCAAAAAATTAAAATGGATACTTATAGAACAGTTAGTTACACGTATGTTTTAATACGGGAGGAGGGGTCTATCTCCCCCGCTTAGACGGGAGGGGCAATTTCCTTAAAAATGACTTAAAATGGAAAAAAATATTAAAAAACAACGGAAACACTTACAATAGAAAAATTATAGGTTTTCTGAAAGTCAGAAACCTTTTTCCAATGTTACTAATTTTTATTCAAAATTGTGAAACAATTTACTGAGCTGGATTTAATTATTTGATGTTCCTATAAATTCTTAACCGAGCACTGAAAACTAGATGGTTTTATATTTTCGGTAGAAAAAAATGGCCATGTACTGGTAAATGTGGTTAGTCGTTCTTCGGCATAAAATATTTTTTTTTTTTAAGTTGTTTCTGAATTTCCAGATCATTTATGGTGTTGCTTGGATCGGCTTGACTCACATATGGTTTTATTGATACATATCTCTTTGGAATATTTGTTCAATACTTGCATACTGGCGAGCACTGTCTGTACAAAGCTAGTGCTGGGGTTTACGAATTTGTGAATGTAAGGCCACAAATCTGCCTTGTATTTTGAATTGACTTTAAAGAAGAGTCCTATTTTGTCCTCCTTACAGTACAACCCCAACACCACTTTTGTCATTTGCTCTGTTATACGCCTTCGGATATATTTTCTTTTTGTCAAAAAAGTTTCATCCATTTGCACCGTTTTCCCTTCGCCGCCGATATTAATATCAGTGTGTGAGGCAATTGTTGAGTACTTTTATCGTCGTGATCACGCCAGGCGATTAAATGCTACATTAAATTAAAAGTGATAAAATAATACAAGACTTTAGTAATTTTAGTTTATGATTAAATTTTTACCTGAAAAACTTCATTGACTGGTATTTTAATGACGAACGAGATAATTGTAGCCAGAACATACCGAATCTCTAGCCGACATTGTAGCCCATGAGAAAATGTGCATATGGATGGGTTGATAATGTTTCTGCAATTTCGCTCAAATTTCTTGTGCTATTTGTTGAGCACCGCCAAATCCATCCGAATTTATTTTGCTTATAATGATCAACTTTCATTGGTAAGTTGCAACATGATGAGGGAGTTGAGATCTTTGATGGAATTAGGCCAATTTCTTCTCAGAAAGTGATGCTTTTTTCATTGGTGGATACCGAACAAAATATTGAAAAATTTTTGACTTTGGAATGAAGTAGTGGATGCTTAGTCGCCATTGTTATTTCGCAAAAGAAAAAATACCTTATTTATTCAAAGGTTGAACAAAGAATGACCTAAATATAATATGTATACTCCATGTGCACGAAAAAATAGCTGTGCAAAATTAGAATCTTTGTTAGTATTTTTTTTTATGATTCAAGTAGGTGTTTACATACTTTGAACATTACAGATGCATTTTGCATACTAGGTATGTTACATACGAGTAAACATGGGTTAAGTGAATTTTGTATAATGCATTACATTTTAACGTATGTGCATTTTAAATGTGCAACTTCGGGCCACGTACCTATATATATATTTAAAAAACAGCAGTTGACATTGGATATATAGGATACATTGAACGTTTCTTTTAATTCCGATTTTTTAACTGTAAAAGAAACTTTGCATACACCCAAACTCGTACATACCACAAATCCTATAATTGGGGCAAATATGGGGGTTGCAGGGGGGCAGCATGAACCCCCTTACGGGCCGAGGTTTTTATACGCCATAAACTTTACATACGTATATACATATATATGCATCTCTAAAAATTCTCTTTGAAAGGTACTCCGTAATGCTGAGTGTTGGCACTGTATTTATGAAAAAAGTCTTACATAAACCCAAAAAAAAAAAAAAATTTAATAAGAAAGTAGTTTTGGTAATTTTTAATTTTCTCATAAACTAGAAGACATAAGACCATCAGTGTTCGATTAAGAATTTATAGGAACATCAAATAATTAAATCCAATTCAGTAATTTGTTTCACAATTTTGAATAAGAAATAGTAACATTTAAAAAAAATATAAAATATAAAAGACCAGGTTTCTGACTTTCAGAAAACCTATTTTCTATTGTAAGTGTTACCGTTGTTTTTTAATATGTTGTTTTTCATTTTAGTTAATTTTTAAGAAATTGCGCCACCCGCCTTAACGAGGGGAGATAGACCCCCCCTCCCATAGTAAAAAATGCTTGTTTTTGACAACTCTAAAAAAATCCGTTATTATTTTGCGGCGCCTGAGTTATCGTACTCGTGCCAATCACACTTAATGGTATTTACCATTTGACTATTGTGGTACTGATCTGTTTACATTTTTAACACATTAAAAATGAGAAAAAAAAGAAGTATCATACGGGCTAAGGAATGGCACACACAGCCTAATGCCGGTATGATACTTCTTTTTTTTTCATTTTTAATGACTTAAACATGCAAACAGAGCAGTACCAAAATAGTCAAATTGAAAATCCCATTAAGTGTGAGTGTGTACACAATACAAACAAAAATACAAAGCAGTCGAGAAAAAACTACTAAAAATGAACTAAAAATGAAAGTGAAATTACATTTTTCAGCCATTGGCAACTTTTTTATGACATTTATACATTGAAATTTGACAAATCAAAAGAAGTTTTCTTATCAAAGTTATTAGTTGTGGTTCAGAAATTGTATTGATCTAGATGAAAGGTTACATTTAACCTTAAGATATTTGGCGACTGGTGGGTATTTCTTCGACTTTATTCAAAACAAAATTTTCAAATGCCAATATTTCTTTTAGCACACAGACGTAATGCTGGCCACTGAAAGTGTATAAACAAATTGAATTGATAAAACCATACTCAGATCAAATTTAAAAGAATCAAGTAATGAAGGTTTACTTTCACACAAAGATTTTATCAAGACAATTACATATAGTAATTATTATTAGCTTAACGTATTTTTTCTCAATTGAAAGGTTATATTATTGAATAATCTTCTAATTGAAAAATTAAATTAATAAAATGATGTTTGTTGGTATGCCATTCATTAAACAATGTTTCTGTTTCGGTAAAAAAAACATATTTTCTCTTTCACACAAAACTGACATTTTCATGTGATTTAATGCATTAAAAATGAGAAAAAATCATACGGGTTTAACATAAACATATTTGGATTCTCCTTTAGAAAAAAAGATCGAACTCCACTTTATTGGCCAACGCAACGACAAAAAGAAATTAATAAAGAAAGGGGAATTACTATTTTAATGAAAAGTTGGAAATTAAAATGCTGCCAAACCAGCATTAAATTTAAAAAAGAAAAACATTTTTAAAGGGTGACGTTTCACTTTACTGCATGTGCAAGATTTGTCTGGCTTTTGAAAAAAGAATAGTAGTCCAAGTGTGAAAGGAGGAGTTCGGTAGTACCCAGGTCTCGAAAGTAGTACAATACTACTATAGTATACTTTCGGCAACGCTGGTACTAACAAAGAAAATATATGCAAATCACGAGTATCTCAAACCTCCGTTAATTCATAACCATAATTCCTCAGCTCACAAACTGCCATTTCTAAAGCCAACATTAATTTAAAGAAAAGTGTCAAGTTCAACATCGTTGCAGTCATCTCAAAAAGTTCGGGAAAGTATCGTCGAATGTGAACCAGAGTGCCGTGTTTATATGCAGTCTAAAAGTGCTCAAAAAAGGAAAGTTAAACGTATCCGTCATCATAATGCAATAGGTAATGAACCAGACAGTTTGGAATCTATAAATATTCCCGAAGAGCTTTTGAATTTAGAAGGCGAACTTTTTGTCTTAAATGAAAAAATATTTTATGGTCATAAAAATATAATTTTGGGAACCAAGGCCTAACTGAAAGCTGTGGGAGAATGTCAATGTTGGCTTATGGATGGAACGTTTTATGTTGTGCCATCCATTATGCGACAGCTATTCAGCATTCATGGGCTCTTCAGTAGACAAGTTGTGCTTCTGGTTTTTTGACTTATGAGTAAAAAATCCTTGCAGGCTAATACCGAATTCTTTCAAGAATTGATAAATGTAGCCAAAAAAGGGAATATATAACTTAACCCCATAAGAATAGTTTCAGACTTTGAAAAAACTATTTACACTGCTGCAAAACCATTTTTTCCTTTTGCCAGTTTCCAATTATGTGTGCTCCACTTCGGCCAAATCATTTGGAGGGTGATACAAAAAGAAGGACTTCAAACAAAGTACGGCAAAAATGATAAATTTAGTTTATGTGTCAGAATGCTAGATTTTGGCATTTGTAAAACCAGCGGAGATACCAGCTTACTTTTCGGAGCTAAGTAAGACTTCGGAAGACAGCGACTTTTAAACACTTTGCTCCTGGTTCAAAAACAATTATCTGGACGTATCAAAAAGAAAATATGAATCCGAGTTTTTGATCAGTTGCCGATAGTCTAAAAAACAATTTTCCTCGTACACAAAATACAGTGGAGGCCTGGCATCGCCGCCTCAAGGGCATTGTTGGGAGAAAAAACTCAGGATTATATGTACTGATAAGGGATTTATCAAAGGAAATGATAGTTGTTATTACTATCTACAATTGATAGGATAAGCTGCGGCGAACAACCCAAATTGAAATAAAATGCAAGACTAGATCGTACAAACTTGCTCTTGTAGCTAACAACTTTAGTGTTACTTATTGACAGTGTTGGTAGGTAGCTAGTCTATTATAGTATCCTATGCTGATTTAAAGCCCATGTAGGTAATATTACCTTGATTCTTAGTATAATGAATTGTCGAATGCGTGATTCAAGGAATAGTTAAATAGGTACCTACAAATGTATATTTAAATGGATTTTAATTCTGTAAATTAGGAGGGTAATAATGTAAATTTGTACAATTATATACATGTATATAATGAAAGTTAATGGTGAATAGGTAGGAAAAAATCGTTTTTTAAACTTATTTAAACTGCCAAAATCATCACTTTAATCGGTGTTTCGACTGACAGACTGACAGACTAACAGACTGACAGACTGACCGACTGACAGACTGACGGACTGACAGACTGACAGACTGACAGACTGACAGACTGACAGACTGTCAGACTGACAGACTGACAGACTGACAGCCTGACAGACTGACAGACTGACAGACTGACAGACTGACAGACTGACAGACTGACAGACTGACAGACTGACAGACTGACAGACTGACAGACTGACAGACTGACAGACTGACAGACTGACAGACTGACAGACTGACAGACTGACAGACTGACAGACTGACAGACTGACAGACTGACAGACTGACAGACTGACAGACTGACAGACTGACAGACTGACAGACTGACAGACTGACAGACTGACAGACTGACAGACTGACAGACTGACAGACTGACAGACTGACAGACTGACAGACTGACAGACTGACAGACTGACAGACTGACAGACTGACAGACTGACAGACTGACAGACTGACAGACTGACAGACTGACAGACTGACAGACTGACAGACTGACAGACTGACAGACTGACAGACTGACAGACTGACAGACTGACAGACTGACAGACTGACAGACTGACAGACTGACAGACTGACAGACTGACAGACTGACAGACTGACAGACTGACAGACTGACAGACTGACAGACTGACAGACTGACAGACTGACAGACTGACAGACTGACAGACTGACAGACTGACAGACTGACAGACTGACAGACTGACAGACTGACAGACTGACAGACTGACAGACTGACAGACTGACAGACTGACAGACTGACAGACTGACAGACTGACAGACTGACAGACTGACAGACTGACAGACTGACAGACTGACAGACTGACAGACTGACAGACTGACAGACTGACAGACTGACAGACTGACAGACTGACAGACTGACAGACTGACAGACTGACAGACTGACAGACTGACAGACTGACAGACTGACAGACTGACAGACTGACAGACTGACAGACTGACAGACTGACAGACTGACAGACTGACAGACTGACAGACTGACAGACTGACAGACTGACAGACTGACAGACTGACAGACTGACAGACTGACAGACTGACAGACTGACAGACTGACAGACTGACAGACTGACAGACTGACAGACTGACAGACTGACAGACTGACAGACTGACAGACTGACAGACTGACAGACTGACAGACTGACAGACTGACAGACTGACAGACTGACAGACTGACAGACTGACAGACTGACAGACTGACAGACTGACAGACTGACAGACTGACAGACTGACAGACTGACAGACTGACAGACTGACAGACTGACAGACTGACAGACTGACAGACTGACAGACTGACAGACTGACAGACTGACAGACTGACAGACTGACAGACTGACAGACTGACAGACTGACAGACTGACAGACTGACAGACTGACAGACTGACAGACTGACAGACTGACAGACTGACAGACTGACAGACTGACAGACTGACAGACTGACAGACTGACAGACTGACAGACTGACAGACTGACAGACTGACAGACTGACAGACTGACAGACTGACAGACTGACAGACTGACAGACTGACAGACTGACAGACTGACAGACTGACAGACTGACAGACTGACAGACTGACAGACTGACAGACTGACAGACTGACAGACTGACAGACTGACAGACTGACAGACTGACAGACTGACAGACTGACAGACTGACAGACTGACAGACTGACAGACTGACAGACTGACAGACTGACAGACTGACAGACTGACAGACTGACAGACTGACAGACTGACAGACTGACAGACTGACAGACTGACAGACTGACAGACTGACAGACTGACAGACTGACAGACTGACAGACTGACAGACTGACAGACTGACAGACTGACAGACTGACAGACTGACAGACTGACAGACTGACAGACTGACAGACTGACAGACTGACAGACTGACAGACTGACAGACTGACAGACTGACAGACTGACAGACTGACAGACTGACAGACTGACAGACTGACAGACTGACAGACTGACAGACTGACAGACTGACAGACTGACAGACTGACAGACTGACAGACTGACAGACTGACAGACTGACAGACTGACAGACTGACAGACTGACAGACTGACAGACTGACAGACTGACAGACTGACAGACTGACAGACTGACAGACTGACAGACTGACAGACTGACAGACTGACAGACTGACAGACTGACAGACTGACAGACTGACAGACTGACAGACTGACAGACTGACAGACTGACAGACTGACAGACTGACAGACTGACAGACTGACAGACTGACAGACTGACAGACTGACAGACTGACAGACTGACAGACTGACAGACTGACAGACTGACAGACTGACAGACTGACAGACTGACAGACTGACAGACTGACAGACTGACAGACTGACAGACTGACAGACTGACAGACTGACAGACTGACAGACTGACAGACTGACAGACTGACAGACTGACAGACTGACAGACTGACAGACTGACAGACTGACAGACTGACAGACTGACAGACTGACAGACTGACAGACTGACAGACTGACAGACTGACAGACTGACAGACTGACAGACTGACAGACTGACAGACTGACAGACTGACAGACTGACAGACTGACAGACTGACAGACTGACAGACTGACAGACTGACAGACTGACAGACTGACAGACTGACAGACTGACAGACTGACAGACTGACAGACTGACAGACTGACAGACTGACAGACTGACAGACTGACAGACTGACAGACTGACAGACTGACAGACTGACAGACTGACAGACTGACAGACTGACAGACTGACAGACTGACAGACTGACAGACTGACAGACTGACAGACTGACAGACTGACAGACTGACAGACTGACAGACTGACAGACTGACAGACTGACAGACTGACAGACTGACAGACTGACAGACTGACAGACTGACAGACTGACAGACTGACAGACTGACAGACTGACAGACTGACAGACTGACAGACTGACAGACTGACAGACTGACAGACTGACAGACTGACAGACTGACAGACTGACAGACTGACAGACTGACAGACTGACAGACTGACAGACTGACAGACTGACAGACTGACAGACTGACAGACTGACAGACTGACAGACTGACAGACTGACAGACTGACAGACTGACAGACTGACAGACTGACAGACTGACAGACTGACAGACTGACAGACTGACAGACTGACAGACTGACAGACTGACAGACTGACAGACTGACAGACTGACAGACTGACAGACTGACAGACTGACAGACTGACAGACTGACAGACTGACAGACTGACAGACTGACAGACTGACAGACTGACAGACTGACAGACTGACAGACTGACAGACTGACAGACTGACAGACTGACAGACTGACAGACTGACAGACTGACAGACTGACAGACTGACAGACTGACAGACTGACAGACTGACAGACTGACAGACTGACAGACTGACAGACTGACAGACTGACAGACTGACAGACTGACAGACTGACAGACTGACAGACTGACAGACTGACAGACTGACAGACTGACAGACTGACAGACTGACAGACTGACAGACTGACAGACTGACAGACTGACAGACTGACAGACTGACAGACTGACAGACTGACAGACTGACAGACTGACAGACTGACAGACTGACAGACTGACAGACTGACAGACTGACAGACTGACAGACTGACAGACTGACAGACTGACAGACTGACAGACTGACAGACTGACAGACTGACAGACTGACAGACTGACAGACTGACAGACTGACAGACTGACAGACTGACAGACTGACAGACTGACAGACTGACAGACTGACAGACTGACAGACTGACAGACTGACAGACTGACAGACTGACAGACTGACAGACTGACAGACTGACAGACTGACAGACTGACAGACTGACAGACTGACAGACTGACAGACTGACAGACTGACAGACTGACAGACTGACAGACTGACAGACTGACAGACTGACAGACTGACAGACTGACAGACTGACAGACTGACAGACTGACAGACTGACAGACTGACAGACTGACAGACTGACAGACTGACAGACTGACAGACTGACAGACTGACAGACTGACAGACTGACAGACTGACAGACTGACAGACTGACAGACTGACAGACTGACAGACTGACAGACTGACAGACTGACAGACTGACAGACTGACAGACTGACAGACTGACAGACTGACAGACTGACAGACTGACAGACTGACAGACTGACAGACTGACAGACTGACAGACTGACAGACTGACAGACTGACAGACTGACAGACTGACAGACTGACAGACTGACAGACTGACAGACTGACAGACTGACAGACTGACAGACTGACAGACTGACAGACTGACAGACTGACAGACTGACAGACTGACAGACTGACAGACTGACAGACTGACAGACTGACAGACTGACAGACTGACAGACTGACAGACTGACAGACTGACAGACTGACAGACTGACAGACTGACAGACTGACAGACTGACAGACTGACAGACTGACAGACTGACAGACTGACAGACTGACAGACTGACAGACTGACAGACTGACAGACTGACAGACTGACAGACTGACAGACTGACAGACTGACAGACTGACAGACTGACAGACTGACAGACTGACAGACTGACAGACTGACAGACTGACAGACTGACAGACTGACAGACTGACAGACTGACAGACTGACAGACTGACAGACTGACAGACTGACAGACTGACAGACTGACAGACTGACAGACTGACAGACTGACAGACTGACAGACTGACAGACTGACAGACTGACAGACTGACAGACTGACAGACTGACAGACTGACAGACTGACAGACTGACAGACTGACAGACTGACAGACTGACAGACTGACAGACTGACAGACTGACAGACTGAC
Source organism: Philhelius pedissequus (assembly GCA_910595825.1). Taxonomy (NCBI): domain Eukaryota; kingdom Metazoa; phylum Arthropoda; class Insecta; order Diptera; family Syrphidae; genus Philhelius; species Philhelius pedissequus. Next base: position 65,555 of record CAJVCO010000137.1, read on the forward strand.
AGACTGACAGACTGACAGACTGACAGACTGACAGACTGACAGACTGACAGACTGACAGACTGACAGACTGACAGACTGACAGACTGACAGACTGACAGACTGACAGACTGACAGACTGACAGACTGACAGACTGACAGACTGACAGACTGACAGACTGACAGACTGACAGACTGACAGACTGACAGACTGACAGACTGACAGACTGACAGACTGACAGACTGACAGACTGACAGACTGACAGACTGACAGACTGACAGACTGACAGACTGACAGACTGACAGACTGACAGACTGACAGACTGACAGACTGACAGACTGACAGACTGACAGACTGACAGACTGACAGACTGACAGACTGACAGACTGACAGACTGACAGACTGACAGACTGACAGACTGACAGACTGACAGACTGACAGACTGACAGACTGACAGACTGACAGACTGACAGACTGACAGACTGACAGACTGACAGACTGACAGACTGACAGACTGACAGACTGACAGACTGACAGACTGACAGACTGACAGACTGACAGACTGACAGACTGACAGACTGACAGACTGACAGACTGACAGACTGACAGACTGACAGACTGACAGACTGACAGACTGACAGACTGACAGACTGACAGACTGACAGACTGACAGACTGACAGACTGACAGACTGACAGACTGACAGACTGACAGACTGACAGACTGACAGACTGACAGACTGACAGACTGACAGACTGACAGACTGACAGACTGACAGACTGACAGACTGACAGACTGACAGACTGACAGACTGACAGACTGACAGACTGACAGACTGACAGACTGACAGACTGACAGACTGACAGACTGACAGACTGACAGACTGACAGACTGACAGACTGACAGACTGACAGACTGACAGACTGACAGACTGACAGACTGACAGACTGACAGACTGACAGACTGACAGACTGACAGACTGACAGACTGACAGACTGACAGACTGACAGACTGACAGACTGACAGACTGACAGACTGACAGACTGACAGACTGACAGACTGACAGACTGACAGACTGACAGACTGACAGACTGACAGACTGACAGACTGACAGACTGACAGACTGACAGACTGACAGACTGACAGACTGACAGACTGACAGACTGACAGACTGACAGACTGACAGACTGACAGACTGACAGACTGACAGACTGACAGACTGACAGACTGACAGACTGACAGACTGACAGACTGACAGACTGACAGACTGACAGACTGACAGACTGACAGACTGACAGACTGACAGACTGACAGACTGACAGACTGACAGACTGACAGACTGACAGACTGACAGACTGACAGACTGACAGACTGACAGACTGACAGACTGACAGACTGACAGACTGACAGACTGACAGACTGACAGACTGACAGACTGACAGACTGACAGACTGACAGACTGACAGACTGACAGACTGACAGACTGACAGACTGACAGACTGACAGACTGACAGACTGACAGACTGACAGACTGACAGACTGACAGACTGACAGACTGACAGACTGACAGACTGACAGACTGACAGACTGACAGACTGACAGACTGACAGACTGACAGACTGACAGACTGACAGACTGACAGACTGACAGACTGACAGACTGACAGACTGACAGACTGACAGACTGACAGACTGACAGACTGACAGACTGACAGACTGACAGACTGACAGACTGACAGACTGACAGACTGACAGACTGACAGACTGACAGACTGACAGACTGACAGACTGACAGACTGACAGACTGACAGACTGACAGACTGACAGACTGACAGACTGACAGACTGACAGACTGACAGACTGACAGACTGACAGACTGACAGACTGACAGACTGACAGACTGACAGACTGACAGACTGACAGACTGACAGACTGACAGACTGACAGACTGACAGACTGACAGACTGACAGACTGACAGACTGACAGACTGACAGACTGACAGACTGACAGACTGACAGACTGACAGACTGACAGACTGACAGACTGACAGACTGACAGACTGACAGACTGACAGACTGACAGACTGACAGACTGACAGACTGACAGACTGACAGACTGACAGACTGACAGACTGACAGACTGACAGACTGACAGACTGACAGACTGACAGACTGACAGACTGACAGACTGACAGACTGACAGACTGACAGACTGACAGACTGACAGACTGACAGACTGACAGACTGACAGACTGACAGACTGACAGACTGACAGACTGACAGACTGACAGACTGACAGACTGACAGACTGACAGACTGACAGACTGACAGACTGACAGACTGACAGACTGACAGACTGACAGACTGACAGACTGACAGACTGACAGACTGACAGACTGACAGACTGACAGACTGACAGACTGACAGACTGACAGACTGACAGACTGACAGACTGACAGACTGACAGACTGACAGACTGACAGACTGACAGACTGACAGACTGACAGACTGACAGACTGACAGACTGACAGACTGACAGACTGACAGACTGACAGACTGACAGACTGACAGACTGACAGACTGACAGACTGACAGACTGACAGACTGACAGACTGACAGACTGACAGACTGACAGACTGACAGACTGACAGACTGACAGACTGACAGACTGACAGACTGACAGACTGACAGACTGACAGACTGACAGACTGACAGACTGACAGACTGACAGACTGACAGACTGACAGACTGACAGACTGACAGACTGACAGACTGACAGACTGACAGACTGACAGACTGACAGACTGACAGACTGACAGACTGACAGACTGACAGACTGACAGACTGACAGACTGACAGACTGACAGACTGACAGACTGACAGACTGACAGACTGACAGACTGACAGACTGACAGACTGACAGACTGACAGACTGACAGACTGACAGACTGACAGACTGACAGACTGACAGACTGACAGACTGACAGACTGACAGACTGACAGACTGACAGACTGACAGACTGACAGACTGACAGACTGACAGACTGACAGACTGACAGACTGACAGACTGACAGACTGACAGACTGACAGACTGACAGACTGACAGACTGACAGACTGACAGACTGACAGACTGACAGACTGACAGACTGACAGACTGACAGACTGACAGACTGACAGACTGACAGACTGACAGACTGACAGACTGACAGACTGACAGACTGACAGACTGACAGACTGACAGACTGACAGACTGACAGACTGACAGACTGACAGACTGACAGACTGACAGACTGACAGACTGACAGACTGACAGACTGACAGACTGACAGACTGACAGACTGACAGACTGACAGACTGACAGACTGACAGACTGACAGACTGACAGACTGACAGACTGACAGACTGACAGACTGACAGACTGACAGACTGACAGACTGACAGACTGACAGACTGACAGACTGACAGACTGACAGACTGACAGACTGACAGACTGACAGACTGACAGACTGACAGACTGACAGACTGACAGACTGACAGACTGACAGACTGACAGACTGACAGACTGACAGACTGACAGACTGACAGACTGACAGACTGACAGACTGACAGACTGACAGACTGACAGACTGACAGACTGACAGACTGACAGACTGACAGACTGACAGACTGACAGACTGACAGACTGACAGACTGACAGACTGACAGACTGACAGACTGACAGACTGACAGACTGACAGACTGACAGACTGACAGACTGACAGACTGACAGACTGACAGACTGACAGACTGACAGACTGACAGACTGACAGACTGACAGACTGACAGACTGACAGACTGACAGACTGACAGACTGACAGACTGACAGACTGACAGACTGACAGACTGACAGACTGACAGACTGACAGACTGACAGACTGACAGACTGACAGACTGACAGACTGACAGACTGACAGACTGACAGACTGACAGACTGACAGACTGACAGACTGACAGACTGACAGACTGACAGACTGACAGACTGACAGACTGACAGACTGACAGACTGACAGACTGACAGACTGACAGACTGACAGACTGACAGACTGACAGACTGACAGACTGACAGACTGACAGACTGACAGACTGACAGACTGACAGACTGACAGACTGACAGACTGACAGACTGACAGACTGACAGACTGACAGACTGACAGACTGACAGACTGACAGACTGACAGACTGACAGACTGACAGACTGACAGACTGACAGACTGACAGACTGACAGACTGACAGACTGACAGACTGACAGACTGACAGACTGACAGACTGACAGACTGACAGACTGACAGACTGACAGACTGACAGACTGACAGACTGACAGACTGACAGACTGACAGACTGACAGACTGACAGACTGACAGACTGACAGACTGACAGACTGACAGACTGACAGACTGACAGACTGACAGACTGACAGACTGACAGACTGACAGACTGACAGACTGACAGACTGACAGACTGACAGACTGACAGACTGACAGACTGACAGACTGACAGACTGACAGACTGACAGACTGACAGACTGACAGACTGACAGACTGACAGACTGACAGACTGACAGACTGACAGACTGACAGACTGACAGACTGACAGACTGACAGACTGACAGACTGACAGACTGACAGACTGACAGACTGACAGACTGACAGACTGACAGACTGACAGACTGACAGACTGACAGACTGACAGACTGACAGACTGACAGACTGACAGACTGACAGACTGACAGACTGACAGACTGACAGACTGACAGACTGACAGACTGACAGACTGACAGACTGACAGACTGACAGACTGACAGACTGACAGACTGACAGACTGACAGACTGACAGACTGACAGACTGACAGACTGACAGACTGACAGACTGACAGACTGACAGACTGACAGACTGACAGACTGACAGACTGACAGACTGACAGACTGACAGACTGACAGACTGACAGACTGACAGACTGACAGACTGACAGACTGACAGACTGACAGACTGACAGACTGACAGACTGACAGACTGACAGACTGACAGACTGACAGACTGACAGACTGACAGACTGACAGACTGACAGACTGACTGACAGACTGACAGACTGACAGACAGACTGACTGACAGACTGACAGACTGACAGACTGACAGACTGACAGACTGACAGACTGACAGACTGACAGACTGACAGACTGACAGACTGACAGACTGACAGACTGACAGACTGACAGACTGACAGACTGACAGACTGACAGACTGACAGACTGACAGACTGACAGACTGACAGACTGACAGACTGACAGACTGACAGACTGACAGACTGACAGACTGACAGACTGACAGACTGACAGACTGACAGACTGACAGACTGACAGACTGACAGACTGACAGACTGACAGACTGACAGACTGACAGACTGACAGACTGACAGACTGACAGACTGACAGACTGACAGACTGACAGACTGACAGACTGACAGACTGACAGACTGACAGACTGACAGACTGACAGACTGACAGACTGACAGACTGACAGACTGACAGACTGACAGACTGACAGACTGACAGACTGACAGACTGACAGACTGACAGACTGACAGACTGACAGACTGACAGACTGACAGACTGACAGACTGACAGACTGACAGACTGACAGACTGACAGACTGACAGACTGACAGACTGACAGACTGACAGACTGACAGACTGACAGACTGACAGACTGACAGACTGACAGACTGACAGACTGACAGACTGACAGACTGACAGACTGACAGACTGACAGACTGACAGACTGACAGACTGACAGACTGACAGACTGACAGACTGACAGACTGACAGACTGACAGACTGACAGACTGACAGACTGACAGACTGACAGACTGACAGACTGACAGACTGACAGACTGACAGACTGACAGACTGACAGACTGACAGACTGACAGACTGACAGACTGACAGACTGACAGACTGACAGACTGACAGACTGACAGACTGACAGACTGACAGACTGACAGACTGACAGACTGACAGACTGACAGACTGACAGACTGACAGACTGACAGACTGACAGACTGACAGACTGACAGACTGACAGACTGACAGACTGACAGACTGACAGACTGACAGACTGACAGACTGACAGACTGACAGACTGACAGACTGACAGACTGACAGACTGACAGACTGACAGACTGACAGACTGACAGACTGACAGACTGACAGACTGACAGACTGACAGACTGACAGACTGACAGACTGACAGACTGACAGACTGACAGACTGACAGACTGACAGACTGACAGACTGACAGACTGACAGACTGACAGACTGACAGACTGACAGACTGACAGACTGACAGACTGACAGACTGACAGACTGACAGACTGACAGACTGACAGACTGACAGACTGACAGACTGACAGACTGACAGACTGACAGACTGACAGACTGACAGACTGACAGACTGACAGACTGACAGACTGACAGACTGACAGACTGACAGACTGACAGACTGACAGACTGACAGACTGACAGACTGACAGACTGACAGACTGACAGACTGACAGACTGACAGACTGACAGACTGACAGACTGACAGACTGACAGACTGACAGACTGACAGACTGACAGACTGACAGACTGACAGACTGACAGACTGACAGACTGACAGACTGACAGACTGACAGACTGACAGACTGACAGACTGACAGACTGACAGACTGACAGACTGACAGACTGACAGACTGACAGACTGACAGACTGACAGACTGACAGACTGACAGACTGACAGACTGACAGACTGACAGACTGACAGACTGACAGACTGACAGACTGACAGACTGACAGACTGACAGACTGACAGACTGACAGACTGACAGACTGACAGACTGACAGACTGACAGACTGACAGACTGACAGACTGACAGACTGACAGACTGACAGACTGACAGACTGACAGACTGACAGACTGACAGACTGACAGACTGACAGACTGACAGACTGACAGACTGACAGACTGACAGACTGACAGACTGACAGACTGACAGACTGACAGACTGACAGACTGACAGACTGACAGACTGACAGACTGACAGACTGACAGACTGACAGACTGACAGACTGACAGACTGACAGACTGACAGACTGACAGACTGACAGACTGACAGACTGACAGACTGACAGACTGACAGACTGACAGACTGACAGACTGACAGACTGACAGACTGACAGACTGACAGACTGACAGACTGACAGACTGACAGACTGACAGACTGACAGACTGACAGACTGACAGACTGACAGACTGACAGACTGACAGACTGACAGACTGACAGACTGACAGACTGACAGACTGACAGACTGACAGACTGACAGACTGACAGACTGACAGACTGACAGACTGACAGACTGACAGACTGACAGACTGACAGACTGACAGACTGACAGACTGACAGACTGACAGACTGACAGACTGACAGACTGACAGACTGACAGACTGACAGACTGACAGACTGACAGACTGACAGACTGACAGACTGACAGACTGACAGACTGACAGACTGACAGACTGACAGACTGACAGACTGACAGACTGACAGACTGACAGACTGACAGACTGACAGACTGACAGACTGACAGACTGACAGACTGACAGACTGACAGACTGACAGACTGACAGACTGACAGACTGACAGACTGACAGACTGACAGACTGACAGACTGACAGACTGACAGACTGACAGACTGACAGACTGACAGACTGACAGACTGACAGACTGACAGACTGACAGACTGACAGACTGACAGACTGACAGACTGACAGACTGACAGACTGACAGACTGACAGACTGACAGACTGACAGACTGACAGACTGACAGACTGACAGACTGACAGACTGACAGACTGACAGACTGACAGACTGACAGACTGACAGACTGACAGACTGACAGACTGACAGACTGACAGACTGACAGACTGACAGACTGACAGACTGACAGACTGACAGACTGACAGACTGACAGACTGACAGACTGACAGACTGACAGACTGACAGACTGACAGACTGACAGACTGACAGACTGACAGACTGACAGACTGACAGACTGACAGACTGACAGACTGACAGACTGACAGACTGACAGACTGACAGACTGACAGACTGACAGACTGACAGACTGACAGACTGACAGACTGACAGACTGACAGACTGACAGACTGACAGACTGACAGACTGACAGACTGACAGACTGACAGACTGACAGACTGACAGACTGACAGACTGACAGACTGACAGACTGACAGACTGACAGACTGACAGACTGACAGACTGACAGACTGACAGACTGACAGACTGACAGACTGACAGACTGACAGACTGACAGACTGACAGACTGACAGACTGACAGACTGACAGACTGACAGACTGACAGACTGACAGACTGACAGACTGACAGACTGACAGACTGACAGACTGACAGACTGACAGACTGACAGACTGACAGACTGACAGACTGACAGACTGACAGACTGACAGACTGACAGACTGACAGACTGACAGACTGACAGACTGACAGACTGACAGACTGACAGACTGACAGACTGACAGACTGACAGACTGACAGACTGACAGACTGACAGACTGACAGACTGACAGACTGACAGACTGACAGACTGACAGACTGACAGACTGACAGACTGACAGACTGACAGACTGACAGACTGACAGACTGACAGACTGACAGACTGACAGACTGACAGACTGACAGACTGACAGACTGACAGACTGACAGACTGACAGACTGACAGACTGACAGACTGACAGACTGACAGACTGACAGACTGACAGACTGACAGACTGACAGACTGACAGACTGACAGACTGACAGACTGACAGACTGACAGACTGACAGACTGACAGACTGACAGACTGACAGACTGACAGACTGACAGACTGACAGACTGACAGACTGACAGACTGACAGACTGACAGACTGACAGACTGACAGACTGACAGACTGACAGACTGACAGACTGACAGACTGACAGACTGACAGACTGACAGACTGACAGACTGACAGACTGACAGACTGACAGACTGACAGACTGACAGACTG